>PVIJ01009072.1:0-69328 GCA_004024925.1 Scalopus aquaticus | reverse complement strand
GATGTGGTACATATACACAATGGAATACTATTCAGCATTCAAAGAAGATAAACACATGCAATTTGCAGCAACATGGATGGAATTAGAGGGGATCATACTCAGTGAAATAAGCCAGAAAGAAAGAGAAAAATATCGAATGGTTTCACTTATAACAGGACTATAGGGAGGCCGGGTGGGAGAGAGACAATCAGTGGGGGGGAGGGGGGGGAGGAGGGAGCCGGAGGGAGGGAAGGGAAAGGGCACAAAATGGAATAGAAAAGAACACAAGGGACCATGGAGATGGATCACAGGTGAATTGGTGGTGGGCTACCCAAGGGGAATACAAAATGTAAAAGACATAAATAACAATAAAATATATATTTTAAAAAATAAAATAAATCTTTAATCCATTTTAAGCTAGTTTTTGTGAATGGCTTAACGTAGGGATCCAATATAATTTTTCCCATATGGTTATCCACTTTCCCCCACACTATTTGTAGTAGACAGAGTCCTTTCCCCATTTAATATCCTTGGCTGCTTTGTCAAATATTAGTTGACTGTGTCTAAGAGAGTTAATTCTGTGTTTTCTATTCTGTCCCATTGGCAAATGTCTCTATTGTTATGCCAGTACCGCACTGTTTTCATTTCAATACCTGTGAGTATGCTTTGAAATCAGGAACTGTGATACCTCTACCTTTGGGCTTTACTCTTCTTCCTCAGGATTGCTTATATATTTGGTGTCTTATAGTTCCACACAGATTTTAAGACTTTTCTTCTACTTCTGTGAAAAATGCTATTGGAATTTTGAAAGAGATTGACTTTGGGTAGTTAATTCTTCAATCCATGAGCACAGGATATCATTCCATTTGTTTATTTCTTCTCTGGTTTCCTTCATTAAAGTCTTATTTTAAAATGAGCAGAGAATCTGAGTAGACAATTCTCTAAAGAAGACATACAGATGTCGAAAAGGCACATAAAAAGATGTTCAGCATCTCCTATGATTAGGGAAATGCAAATCAAAACCACAATGAGGTACCACCAGACACTGTTAGAAAGGCTACAATTAAGAAGACTATGTAAGTGTTGATGAGGATGTGGAAAACAGGAAATTTTTATGCACTGTTCATTGAAAAGAAAACCGGTTCAGCCACTATGGAGACTGCCTCAAAAATTAAAAAATACAACTACCATATGATCCAACAATTCAACCTCTGTTTATATTTCTAAGGGAAGTAGAAACAAGCGATCACAATTACATATGCACTCCCATGTTTAATACAATTTCACAATAGCCAAGATATGAAAACAACCTAAGTTTTCATCAAAATATGAATTGATGGAGATGTCATATGCACACACAAACAGAGGAATATTTTTCAGCCATGAGAAAAAAAAAAATCTTGCCATATGCAACAACATGGATGGACCTCGAGGGCACAATGCTAGGTGAGTTAAGTCAAACAGAGAAAGACAAATACTGTGTGCTGTCACTTAGATGCGGAATCTAAAAAGGCAGAACTTGTACAAACAGAGAGTTGAGGAACTGGGGAGGTGCTAGTCTAAGGGTACAAATTTGCAATTAGAAGATGAGTAAATTCCAGAGATCTACTGCAAGACATAGTGATTATAGTTGTTATAGTTAATAATACTGTATTTCAAAATTTCAAAATTGGGGTCTCCTTGATGACCTAGTGGTTAAGTCTCAGCACTACCACCCCAATACCCTGAGTTCCATTCCGGGCCAGGGAGCTGACCCACAAGGCACAGCAGACCTCTCCTGTCTCTCCCACTGCTCCCCGCAGCAGTGTATTTCAGTAGATCTGCCTGTTCTGCTCCCTCCTCTGTCTCTGGTGAATCCTCTTCCCTCAGCACCTCTGGCCTACACCCCAGTTCTTCTAAACGAAATTCAATCTTTCTTAAAAATTCAAAATTGCTAAAACATTGTATCTTAAATGCTCTCACAACAAAAAAAGAAATAATTATGTGATTTGATAAAGGTGCTAAGTAAGGCTATGGTGGTAATTATATTGCAAAACATAAATGTATCTAGTTAACACATTTTACACCTTGAATTTACAAAATTCTATAAGTCAATTAAATGTCAAAAAAAGGAAAATATTTATTCTTGAGACAAATTCATTCTCTATAAGGAATTTTTTAGCAATAGCTCTCTCTAATATAGTGCCCTTGTTTTTTTGTTCACAAAATTATTACAATCTCATGTTGCTTTTTATGATTAATAAATCTGAAAGTGGAACACTAAATAATGATTTTTTTCTATGTACCGTAATATTTTTAATTAATAAAATTATCTATGTGCAGATGTTGAAGTAATTAGTAAGCTCAGATAAAATTTCACTGGAAAAAAATGACCTTGATTCCGTTTTCATCTTCTACCATAAAGTGTTTCTATATATGAACTACTTTTCACATATATTGTATAAAAATTTATTTTCTAAATGATAGCCATGGCAGTCACTTTAATTAATCTCAGTTTTTTTAACTTCATATACCCTAGAGACCACTCCATGGTAGGATAAGAGTTGTCCTGCATTCTTTCTTACCTTTGCATGTCCTCCATTGTCTGGAAGTACCATATTTTAGTCAACCAATTCCATATTAGTGAATATTTTGTTTGTTTCCACTCATTTGTTATTACAAATAGCAAGTAATATATGACTCAGTGTTACACATTCTTTTATAACTTTTTTTTTAGGAGTATAGAAATGGAATTGCTTTGTCAAAGGATAAATGAATATGCAATTTTGCTTGGTATTTCCAAGTTTCTCTTCATAGGGGATTTCAGTAATTATTATTTTCACCAGCAATTTATGAACATGCTCATATCTTCACTAATAGCAATTGTTAATTCATCAAACTTTTAGACACTGAAAAACTTGTACTGAGAATTAGAGTCTCAGTATAATCCTCATTTGTATGTTTCTGTATATAAACAATGTCAAACATCTTTTCAAATGGTTAAGGATCTTATTTTATCTGTCTACTTTCTAGACTGCTTTTTCCAATATTGTTTGCATTTCTCTGTTCTAATTTTAGAACCTTTTAATATAGCAGGAATATTAACTCTTTACTGTTTTTTATAATATGCTAACATATAATATTTTCCCAGTTTTGTTTTTTTCATTTGACAATTGAAATGCTTTTTTGGGGGAGAGGTTTAGTGTAATCAAATCTATCTTCTCTTTTATTGCTTTTGGAATTTGAGTCATAAGAAGGTCATTTCCAATCTTTAATTTTAGAGAAATTCACCCATACTTTTTTTTAACTGGTTCTTATATGGCTAAAATTTATGAAACATCTGGAAATTTTAGTGTGGCATACAGAGTAATATGAGGAATAAATCCAATCCTATCCTTTTCTATATGTTTATGTTTTTTAATTATCAAATAATCCAATTGTTTGAGATGCTATCTTTATTGTAATTTTCCATGTGCAATTAGGTCTCTTTGTTTTCTAATTTTTTTCCATTTATCTATGATTGTACCAATACCCTATTTTCTCTTGCTCTTTTCTTCCAGGGTGATTATGGCTAATATTACTTGCTTTTTCTAGCACATAAATTTGCAATCAGTGTATCAAACTCCTATAAAATATCGGATTTGTGTTAACTTCAGAAATTTAACTTTAGCAAAATATGATTGTCATGGACCATACACAGAATAAGCACTGCCATATTTTATATTAAGCCTCAGGTTTTTATAAGTACTTGTAAATTTTCTATTATATCTACTGGTTTGGTAGAATATTACAGTTTCATCGAATGTAATTACGAATATACTTTTTTCAGATCGATAGGCTTCATCTTAACTCTCTAATTTATATCTTTAGCCTGTAAAAATTACATTACTGTTTTAGAAATCCCCAATATTTTATACTCAGCTGTTGAATCTAACTTTATTATATGACAACTCCAGCTATAGTTCATCTAAGTAACTACTCCTCTATAATTTCTTAATTTAGCATGAATATTTTAATCATGAACGTGTTTTACCAATATTTTATTTAACATGTTATACAATTTTACAAGTGTATTTAGATTCATGTCTGATATTTCACCATTGACAGACTAATCTTTCCAAAAGTTTTAATTTCATTCCATAAAATGGATGATAAAATCAAAGAGTTATTGGAATTGACAAATCTTATTTTCTCTCTGTAGAACCTGATGGCATTGATAGAAAACCAGCACCATTTAATTCTTTGCAAAATTATTCTTCTGCTCATAGACCAAAAATATGGCAAAAGTTTGTCATCGCTTACCTGTGTGGTCAAAAGAAACCCTGAAGATATAAGTGAGCAAGATGACCTTAGAAGAACCATAATTTCATCTAAATGGAAAGTCCAGTTTCACCTGGTGACATGCAAATGAACCTTCTGTGATTGCAAGTTTTAAATTGTGATCTTAAAGTAACCACTAACTTTGGATTAGATATTGTTGCATCATCAGCATACCTGTGTCTTGTGGTTTTCATGAGGCCCATAATAACACTGCAGTATCCAATGGTTGAGGGTACATTTTGACAAGCATATGGTACAACTTAGCAGTTCATCAGCAGTTTTCCTAAAAAACAGAAATTCAGCACTTAGTTTTTCATTAAGCATGTACTTTATTAGCTCACTGTTGCTAAGAATGATTTATTAAAAATAAAAATTCATTGTCCAACAAAATAAGTAGTTGTAGACTTTACAATAGAGAATAAAACCTCCACTGCAGCAAAGGAATTGAGACAATTACCTAAGACTCATACCAGGACTTCTCAGCCTTTCTATTCTACACACATTTCAGAACTGTCTAACTTATAATTATGATGTTTACTATTACCCCAATAGAATAACATTTGTACCTTGTTTTAAAACATAAATCCATTTCTTGGTGGGATTTTAAAAATAAATCAAAACAAAATGAGTGGCCTTGGAAAACAGAATAATATTCTACCACTTGCAGAAATGATCATCTTTTTACACTAAAAAAAAAAAAAAATCAAAGAAAACAAGAAATGAAGTCATCAGTTGATGACATGGCTTTTGGCAAAAAGGCAGCAGTTGGCACATTTCTACTCCTGGTTTTTATCCTCAGTGGTCTACCCTTGGCTTAAGCTCCCTGATTTAAGACTTCTTATTAATGTTTTGACACATTTTAATGTGTGTCAGAAACAGGAAGTTGCCACTATGTGCAAAGCTATTTTTGCAGAAGTCATTTAAGAAAAAACAGACTGCCTGGAATAATGCTCTATGACTTCTGTTATTATGTGGATGTGTTTTTTCCTCCTGATCACCAGACACTTCTGGAGATAGAAAATAACAGTTGTATTAAACACACTGTAATCATACCAAGAATAATTCCTTCTCATCTTCTTTTAAAAATACTACGTTGCAAAGATATGGGTCAAATCTCTGTGGATCTTGTATGATGACATATTTAAAATCTGAAAGAAATGTTAGATTGGAATTTTTTTCTCATTTCCAACATACATAAATTACATCAACCCCAACCTGGATCTCTCTTATCCTACATCATTGACATAATAAATGTCCAACTGAGAATGGGATGCCCAAATGTGTTCTTTAAAAAAATAAAATTAAATATTTAGATTGGACTGAATAGTGTTAAATGATAAATTAATTTTCCGATCCTTGATTCTAAAAGATAATGACTTAATCATAAATGTTTTCCAATGTGTTCATCAACGTGGCTCAGTTCCCAATTTATTCCACAAAAGTTTATTTACTACTATATGGCATATGTATATCAAAAATCCCATCAGCATATGAAATAATACATTTTGGAAAGATGATTTTTGGAGTTCCTGTTTGGAAACCCAATCATATACCTAACTCCCCTACAACAACCAACAAGTGGTTGAGAATAAGCAAGTTTAGAACTCTGCCAATCAGAGTGAGGTATGCACAACAGCAGGAAGAGCGCCATCTGGAAGCTTGTTTGAAATGAAGAATTTCAGTGCCCACCTTAAATCTACTAAATCTGAATCTGCATTTTAACGATACTCGTAAGTAAATTCTACACATATTAAGGTTTGAGAAACACTATTATAGAAGGAAGGATTATTGCCACTTAAACCCACTTTCCTTCTTACTGGCTTCATAAATGTCTGGTTTCTTTTTATTTTACTTTATCTTATCTTATTGAGGTAATGTTGGTTTACATCGCTGTTTGTTTCATTATTCTTAGTGAATGATCTGCTTTACCATTTCCCCTAGCTGTCATGGTTTTTTCTTATCCTTGTGCTTCTATACATAGAACAGTGTCTTATAAACATCCTACCGTCTGCTTATCCCTAAAGAAATCACCGAGCACTTGGGAGTTTTTCTGAAGGTTTGTACTTTTAGTTATGATGGAAAAATACAATAAAGAAGTCACTAGCTCTAGAATGCACCTTTTCCTTTCTTCCTCAAGTTCTAGTCTATCCTTTCCACCTTCTTTTCTCCTTACCTTCTTTTTCTTTCTCTCCCTCAATCCTTCCCTTCTATTTTCCTTCCTCCAAAATTTAAATTGGAAGAGGACAATGTAAAAGCCTTGGATTATATTGGTGGGCTTTGGTGAATGAAAATACTGAAATAGAATCCACCTACCTTTAGAAAAATAGCTGGATTAGTTAGTTTCTGGCATATGATTATAAAAATAAAGGTACAGAAAACATTCTGAGAAGAGCAGTTGGGGTTAAAAAATGGGAGTAAGTAAGGAGCTCTTACTACTGAATCAAGTAGGTATTCTCTGTACCAGCAAGTTAGAAGAGGAGCCCATTTCCCTCACCTCTCTGTCCATTTCGCTTCATCATTCCCAGATATCACCCAGTGTCCATCATTCTGTGCTAATCGTGGAGTATGATAAAAAGCTGGACCAATGAGAAAAAAAGATGGGATACTGCCTTGGGAAATAAAGGACTAGGAAGGATTAGGACTCAGCAGAATGAAAACTGATACCAGATACATATGAAAGGAAAAGAAGTTCTTGTCAAAAGAGATTGTGGGTTATTCATTTCATTGTTTGCTTCTATGTGGTAATTTATTCAAAACCCATCAGTTAATCATAGATGTTCTACTAATTACCACAAACACAGTACATTTTGGAGATAATGTCTTGCATTGGGTTATTCAGAAGGAATTTTCCAGCAAGGAAAACTTACATCTACTATAGAATCCATCATTTAAAAACAAGTATTTAACAAGTAGGAACTCAAGTACAATATAGGTCAGCTCCTTTCAGAATGAACTTGGAAAATACTTTGTACATTTAAATAAGTAAAAACAAAACATATATTCAATTACAGTTCAAAATAAGATAACTAAATGGCTTTTTTTTTTTATTTGTGGGTTTAATCCACAGTTCAAAAAAGATCCAGGTTAGCAAATTACTGTGGTTCATTCTAGTTTTGTCATTCTAGTTTTGGACTCAAGTTTCAGTACAATCACAGTTTCTGTTTAATACCCGAGGTGGGGTTGTGGTTTATTTTAGAGGATAGTTTATTTCTGTTAGGTTGGTTTGACTTGCATTCTAATCTGTAACACATGACACCATTTTTTTTTTCTTTCTCTTTGGCCTCCTGGTTAATCCAAAGTATTTAAACAGAAATCTAAAGTTTCCTGTGTGGGCCAAGACAAGTTAGAATCTCACATTTGTCAGGTGTTCAAAGGAGCAAGTAACAAAATGTCAAAGAGTGGCACAATGTTTGCATTTTTATCTATGTTTTCACCCCAGAGATCCCATGAGGCCAACATTTCCAATTAAAGTTATCAGATGTTAAAAGCTTAGAATGTCATTTTTGAGTGGTGGAGACCTAAATGTGTCTAGCAAATGCCTAAGCGTGCCTTAGAAAATTCCAGCGACATAAATTCAACTGGACCCACTTCATTGGCTTGTTATTTAGTTACCTTTCTTCCTTTTAAACATTGACAACTTGGGCCTCCCTGGTGGTGCAGGAGTTAAAGGCTCAGTGCTGTCAAGCTATCACCAGCCACTGCAGCAAGAGCTCGATCCCCAGCCAGGGAGCTAAACCACACGGTGCAGCAGACCTCTCCTGTCTTGCCCACTGCTCCTCTTAGCAGTGTATTTCAGTGGATCCATTTGTTCTGCTCCCCACTCTGACTCTGGTGAATCCTCTCACCCCACAGTCTGGCCTACCCTTCAGATATTATATTCATAATTAATAAAAATAAATCTTAAAAAAATAATAAAAATAAACTGTTGCAGTTCTAACTTTATTTTTCCTCAGACGCTAGTTTTTGCTTGCCACCTGTTCATATCTGAGTTTTACTATACTTGATGTAATGTCTTACACCAATCAATCCTTCCTAAAGCCATGCCTTTATCATATGCATTGCATTGTGTATGAGGTTATGGCATGCTGAAACGTTTTACCTTTCCCAGCTTCAGATCTTTGAGTGCCTTCCCTGACAATTTTTTTCTTTTGCTTGACTAAATTTACTCAATATTCAGGTCTTTACACAATGTCAACTCCTCAGAGAAGCTTTGGCTAACTCTTTATCAACAGGCTTAGGTACTTTGCTATTGTCCTTTCATTTCATGCTGAAATATCAACACTGAGTCTCTTATAACAGTGTTCTACTCACAGGTACTATAATTGAGCCTAAAAGAATCTTGAATGAGACACTTATCATTTTTCATCCTATGCCCAGGTTTTTTTGAAGAGTGGGCTGCAGACCAAAAGCAAGAGTCTCACTGGCAAGAAGTGAGAGTTATTGTTAGAAGTTAATACAATTTAGTTAAATAAATGAATGCTGAACTACAGCTATTAGTTTTCCAGTTTGGTTGTGATGGAGGTAAAAAATATTTTCATTACGTATTCCTCTTTATATTATACCTAGTGTATTAACATACGTATACAATAATGTTGAAGTTAGTACTGCCTAATAATTTTATTTTATGGTGATAAAATATGTTTTAAAATTGGGGTATTACCTTCCTGGATATTTTATGTATATAATCACATGATCCAAAAAAGAAGACTGTTTTCCCTTCTTTCTCAGTACATTTTATTGATTATTTTATTTATTATATTTGCAAGGGCCTCCAGAAGAAGGTTAAATAATAATGGCATGAGTAGGCAATCTTCTCCAGGGAAGACTTTCCTGTCCAGTTCTTAGTATGAATTAAAACAGTTTCATTATTTTACCACTGAAGATAATAGTTGCTGCTCATTTATAGTAAATAACCTTTGTTTGATTGATAGTTTTTATTAGGATAGGAATATCTGCTAAGTTTATGACTTTTCAATGAATATGTTGACTTATTGTCCTTTAATTTGTTGATTAATAGACTATGTTGATAGTATTGAACTATATTTTCATTTTGTAATAAACTCCATGTTTTACTACTCTGAAAAAAAGCAAAATTGGAGTACTAGTACCTATACATTTGAAAACCTATCTCTAGGATACTCTGATAAAAGTTATCACAACCTACAAATGTCTTCACATAATTGTCATCATTCAATCATAATTTTAAACAATACTGACAAGGAAAAAGGCAACTCAGCAAAAGAAAAAAGACATTTCTACATAACAGTATAAAATCATACCCTCTAGTATTAGCCATTCAAAATTTCATTTTGGAATTGAGGTTTGTGTTTGTGAGGATTAGAATTTTTTTTCTATATTTCAAATTTAGTCCATGAATCCTTTGCCTATAATCAAAGACAATTTTAACCTGGCAACCCACCAGCACCTCAGATTAAGAGCTTTACATGAAACATATCTACTTACACACTCAGAATTACCAAGTAAATGCTTCCAAAACACAGGTTTCATTTTTTCTGCAAGCCTCCATTTGGCAAAGTGGAACCAAAGTCATCTTTGTATGGTAAAAGACAAATTCCGATGTGTGAGGGCGCTCTCCACTCTTTAGACCTTTAAAATCTCATACTGCAAAGTATAATTCTCTGATGGGCTTTGACAAGATAACCTCTTCCCGGCATCAACAGAGAAAGGAGGATTTACTTAATGTTTTGGAGTCCTGATGAAAATGACTTCATTTTTTTTTTCTTTGTGCATATTTATTGCTCTTCAGATCACTGCTTTGAAGTGCCATCATGTGACTCTGCCACAAAATGAAGCACAGGAAATTCTTGTTCTGAAACAGATGATTAGGAAAAATCAGACAGCATTTGAAACAAGAACTTAAAGATGCACAAGATCTTCTGAAATAACACATCACAGAGAGTAGAGTAAAATAACACCAACTCTGCTGATTGCTGAGGGGGAAATTATGTCAGATAAAAAAATGTACCATGAGAAAACAAGAGAATGAAATTCAGCAAAAACACTTCTGGAAAGTTTCCTAAGCCTGGATTCTCAAATCTGATTTCAAAGTAGTCAGCCAGAAACCTCTGAAAACTACCAATACCTCATGCCAATCCCAGAATTCTGATATAAATGGTCTGGGGTAGGGCTCCAAGTTTCAGTAGAAATTCCTTGGGTAACCTAAAGTTCAGTCAAGTGTAAGAACTACAGAGCAGTTAATTCATCAGCATCCCTATGCCAGTTTTTTCCAGAAAGCACCTATAGGAAATTAGTACTACTTCGCATATTTACCTTGATCCATCTATAGTTTTGCTGCATTCCTTGGGACTATGTGACCATTTTCCAAACAGTTGCAGTGTTCTTTGTCTCTCCCTCTCTCTGTCCCTCGCTCCCTCCCTCCCTTCCTTCCTTCCTTTATTCCTTCAGCTAATATTCATTAAGTGTTTGCTGTTGTTGTAATATGCCAGTCACTGTGCTAAACACTGGGGGGTAAAATCTAACAAGCCCTACTCTCTGTCCTTGAGGTGCCCATAATCTAAATTTCTTAGGAATCTAAATTTCTTAGGAGATGGATCATGCTATATTGTTCAAAATCTTATCTTAAGTCACTATGCATACTGAAGTACTCCATCAAAAAGAACAAATCCGCTCACCACATTTTGTCAGGAAAACTCTAGGTTTCTGTACCCTGTACTCTGTCTCATTATCTTTGTAATTTATCTTGATTGGCATTGTCTTATTTTTAACCTGAATTTCTTGTAATTCTTGACAAAGAAGAAAATGTCTCATGCACAACAAAAGGAAAACTCAGTGTCTTTATCTGTGATTTTAGAAACTAATTTATTGGCATCTCAAGATTTTTATGGTTAGATTTCAGCTCCTCCCCATTAATGTGAAATTGAAAATTGTGTCATGTACTATTAAAAAATAAATTAGCCGCAACCTTTTCTGAGTTATAATCCATATATTGGTTAAATACCCATATCATTTAGGAATAGTTGTTTTAATTCATAAATGAACACCTATGTTTCTTTTCTCAATGAGTGCTTCTAATTTTATTACCATTAATTTTGTCCTGCCTTCTCTAACCTGCAAACTGTCTACAAACATAGAAATAATTTGAAGTTAAAATCAGTAAACATATCTATGATGTTGACTGTGGTGATGAAAGCAAGGGGTGCTTGCATATATCCAAACCCATCAAGTTGCACACATTAAAAATATGCAGTTCATTGAATACTAGTCATACCTCAATATGACTGTGAAAAAAAAGTAATCCAAGTAGAAGACCACGAAAATGATACATAAAGGCACTGGTGCCAGGGGAAATATTAGAAAAAAAATGGATCTACAGTGGGGTAGAAAGAGAGGAGTAACATGAATGAGATGATGGAAGTAGATTTCTATAAAACCACTTTAAAAGTAATAAGAAAACCTGAGTACTTTCAGGTCTTGAAATTACACTCTCTTACATTCGCTACAGGGATTAGGACAAATCCTGGGACCACTGTTCTGTTCTGTTCTCAAGTGCTGGAGCAGAGCTAAGGTCATTAGGCAGGGGAATTGGAATTGCTGACCCAATTGTACCCAGCCATGCCTTAAATGAAAAACTACAATAATAAGAAGACTCTAAGTCCTGCAGACTAAAAGTTATATATCTCATCAACTAAAAATGTTTGAATGTTACTGTTAACATATTTTTATGTGTGCATAGCATACATTTACACTTATATAATGAAACATATAAAGTTCAAAAAAAATGAAAATGTTAAAAATGAGATTGAAATGTAATGTAAGTCTAGTTATTGTAGTTCTGTACCCCAATAGATATTTTGCAATCTACTTTGGATACCATTGCTCCAAGTTAATCTACTTCAGAGGTAACAGTGGTTTTATGCTCACATGTGAAGAACTAAGGAAGATTAACTCTTTTCTTTGTAGACAAAAATACATTTTAAAATTTTAAGGAAACTTTTTAATCAGTATGACAAGGAAACCATAAGATTAAGACAAAGTTAACTTTCTATTACCAGTACTTTCTATGCCCTAGTCACATTTTACCTCTGCATTTCTATTTTAACTGTTTATATTACTTTTAATTAATATTTAACACTCAATATGAAAACAAAATGACATTTGTTTGATGTTCTAAAAAGAGTCATTGATAGACAAGGAGAGAGTTTTGACCCTAATATGTATAAAAGAACTCCTTGAGTAGAGCCTTTCCATTTGATTGTTGGGAAACTGAGAGGGAGGAGTGGGGTTCTTCATATGTAGGTGAATCACTAATCTTCATGCTATAAATATCAAGCTATAAATGTATCAACATCTTCAATTATAAGACATTTTTAAAGCCAGATTCATAGCTTAACTTTCACATCAATCTTGTCTTCTAATACTCTCCTACATTTGCTAAAAGGGAAATTAAAATTACTTCACTCAACATAGCAAAAACATGACTGTTTTGAATTTTTTTGTTTTACTGCAACTCCCATTGCATAAAGTAACATTACTAACACATTTAATTTATGGCATACTACACTACCATTTGCCATTTCCAAGCAGCAGCATTCTCCTATTTTCCAAATTGAGACACAAACCCCTTTTCTGATTTCCTTCCATAAGTAAGTATTCACTCCACTTTGTTTGGTATCTTAGATATGCTTATAAAATACATAATGATGAGTTTTGTTTCTATATGTTTCCTTTTGTAAATTATGTAGGTTCTAGCTTTTACTTCGGCTTAAAGACTGAACCACTTCTCCTTAAATTAAGCAACCTGTCACTAAGCCGGTGGTTTTCAAAAATTTTGGTCTCATCAAGCCTTAATATCTTTTTAATTGAGGGAATGAAAATCATTTGTCTACGTGGTCTGTATTTACGGTATTACGATTGAAATTGAAAAAAAATTGTTTATTTATAAATTTATCTAGAAAATTTTTGTACTTTACAGAGCTTTGAAAGGAGTTCCAGTCTCCTCATTATTTCAGTCATAAGAATAGCTGAAGTAAGCAATCAGCTGTTTCCCCACTTATCATCTTACATTTGACACACACAGGCCTTAAGGACTATTTTTTGTTTCACTGCTTTATTTCTCAAACTGTGACTGTATAAATTACATGAGAAAAACTATAAATTATGTAAAGGTTACAAAAATGTTCTAGAATTAAACCCTGTGCTTCAGATATTTTTATGTGACCATTTGTGATTTATCTGTTACAGCTGGGCATCAATTCACTCACCTACAAATTAAGAGGTGACGATGTTCTCTAAATACCTTTTGATTGTCACACTCTTTGTTATAGAAAAATTCTAACATTAACCAACATCTTAAGTCACTGAGTGCGAAGCAAAATACTCATTTTAGGGGCCTCCCTGGTGGCATAGGGTTTAAGGCTCAGCACTGTCAAGCTGTTGCCAACCATTGTAGCTTGAGTTCGATCCCAGCCAGGGAGCTGGGTTAGCTATGTGCCATGTGCCATGTGGGTTACATGGCACAGCAGACCTCCCCTGTCTCACCCACTGCTCCCCTCATCAGTGTATTTCAGTGGATTCGCCTGTTCTGCTCCCCACTCTGTCCCTAGTGAGTCCTTTCACCCCACACCTCTGGCCTACACCTCATTTCTTATATGCATAAATAAGTAAATCTATAAAAAAAAATTCATTTTGCTTTTACCCACCAGTTGCCATGTCCACATGAATATTAATTTATTTAATATTAATATACATTTGCATAGATAAATGTTCTGAAGATTAAAAAAATTAAGACATAAAAACACATGGAACAGCAGCTGACAAAATAAGTCAGACAGAGATGGGTAAATACTGTCTGATCTGACTTATATGTGGAATCGAAGAAATTGAAATTATAGAAACAGAGAGTGGAATGGTAGGCTGCCAGGGACTGGGGAGTGAGGGAAATGGGGAGATGTTGGTCAAAGGATACAAATTTTCATTTAGAAGATGAGTATGTTCTGGTGCTCTAACATGCAGCACGATGATTACAGTATTTTATACTTGAAATTGCTAAGACAGTAGATCTTCAGTGTCTAACCACACAGAAAACATTAACTATGTAAGGTGATGGATGTGTTTAATTAACTTGATTGTGATAATGATTTCACAGTGTAAATGTATATCAAATCATCACATTATACACATTAAAAAACATCACATTGTACAACCTAAATATTCTTATCTGTCAATCATATCTTTAAAAAGTTGGAAAAAATAATAAAGTACAATGAAAAGAATTACAGCTGGCATATGCCATGCTCTTACTATTATTTTTGTTGTTAGCAATGATATTTATAGTCATGACAACATTTGGAAACATCTGTTCAGGAGAAATAAGTTAAAACATCTAATTCATGAAGTTCATCATTTTTTTTTTTTAAACACAGCATTTCTTGATTTTTTTTTTTTTATTATTTTTACATACAAGCTGGGGTACAGGCCAGAGGCGTGGGGCGGCGAGAGGGTTCACCAGAGACAGAGTGGGGAGCAGAACAGGCAGATCAGAAACACACTGCTGAGGGGAGCAGCGGGCGAGGTAGGAGAGGTCTGCCACACCATGTGGGATTCTCCCCGGCCGGGCGTCGAACTCGCGTCGCCGCTGCCGACAGCTCCACAGCGCAGCACCCAACCGCTGCGCCACCAGGGAGGCCCAAGTTCATCATTTTTATATAGTATATAAATCAATGATTTCATATATCATCAATTTCACAACTAATACGGTCATATGCCCTCAGCATATATATACATTACTGCAGTTAAACCTAATGTGTCTCTCACAAAAACTAAATATTCCCATTTATTCATTCGAGAAACAAAGGTTTTTTTTCCCTCTTTAAATATAACAAAAGTATATTTGAAACAATACTGCCTATAAATATGAACATTCTAGGACATAATTCCTCAATGTGTAGTTAGGATAAGGGAAAACAGTGAAGTTTATAGTTTACTTAATAGTGATGTACCGGTGTAACTTTGTTTATAAATCTACCAAAGTTAGGTAAGGTATTATCCTTAAGGGAAAGTGGGTGAAGGGTATACAGGAACTCTGGATCAGTCTTCACAACTTAACTGTAAATCTAAAATTATTTCACAATAAATTGATGAAGAAGTCAGATTTGTTCTCAGCCTCTGTACCTAATAGAGGTACTTAATAAAGGTTTCTTCCAGCCTCTGTACCTAATAGCGGTACTTAATAAAGGTTTGAGGACTAAATGGGAGTATATGCATCAGTCTTATTTCTCCAAGCCCAAAAATTTAACAGGTGACTCTTGACAATACATCTCCGAAACTGTATAAATACAGCAGTGGAAATAAGCCAATCCGAGACACTTTGGACCCCAAGCCTATGGGGTCTCTAAGCCTTCTCCAGATTTGACATCTATTACCAGAAGCTCTGACTAGAGAAGCACACTTCCCTGGCCCCCACCCTGAGGCCGTAGAGGATGTTGTGGACCCCAATTGCTGCAGCCCTCCAAGGGGTCTCGAGAATCTTAGTGGTTTCTAACTCCCCCCCCCCCCTTTTACTGCCAAGTGAACTGTATGCTTACATTATTATAATGGAGATTTCTGCCAATAAATCACATTGTAATTATATGTAATTGGATTGTATCATAAGTAAAACCTTTCCACCCCCACAAAAGCATGTTGAAAACCAAACCACACACTGTGTCATTCAAAGCCTTTCTCAACTAGGATTCTTTGAGAGAAATAAACCCTAGAAAATTATTTCAGTGACTTTTATCAAGCCTCTCAAAGATGGTATATAGTCAGTATCATTACAGACATATAGAAGAGATTTTTATCCATTATATACAATGGATGTCTTAGGGCAATAATTCTTTTTTTTCCAAGAAACTCTGGTTGAGTTTGTTCTTCAGAAATGTTGAAAAGGGCAGTTATAATGCAAAATTAATGGCACAGTAATGATTTTCCATGAATCATTTAAACAGTAGCAATTTAAAGTTCCCAGCCAGCATTTTAATCTCAACTTCACTATTAACCAGCCATGTGTTATTGAACAACTCACCTAAATACCTTCAACCTATTTCCTCAACTGAAATATCAGTGGAATTAACAAATGATCATTCATAAATTTTCTAATTGTGAACATTTATGAATTGTAGGAATAATGGTACTTGTCTCAGTGTGACATGAGTACCAAGCAAAATAATGCAAATCATGTTGAATAAAGAACCTATCACAAAGTACAAGTCTGAAAATTGGTATATTTTCTTCTTGTCGTGTGTTATCTATATTATACTTCTACAAAAGTATTTGATGTCTCAAACATGCCCAGTAATGAGTACCATATACTACAACCAAAAATTTCTCCTAAGAGGAAGCAGTAACTAACTTATATTTTTATAAATATATACCTGTATAGTTTTTTTTTTTCCATACTTCTGTTAGTCAAGGTCAACAACTGGAGATTTCAAGGTAATAATAGATTTTCTTATCAAGTTTAAAACTCTCAATATGGGTTAAAATTACTCTCTCCTCATTTATATATCTTATCAGTGCAAAAGCCTTGTTGTTCAGAAAAAGCACATTCATTATTGATGTTTTGCAATTTTTTTTCCACTCACAGTAAAGTCCATTTTTTACCCCCAAGTGGGGCCTGTTTTCAGTAAAAAAGAGCTCATGTTTTGTCCTTGATATATGCCTGGAGTCTCACAACCGCACAGAAGACAGCTTACTTCAAAGTCTGTCACCAGAGCTTTGAAAATTAAGTAGGAAATAGTAAATAAAGTTAAGCCTCCTTCATTTTTGTTTGTTTGCTCTGGTTTGAATCTTTGGGTGGAATATTAGGTAGGGTTCTCCTGGGAAACGGAAGCAATAGGATGTGTATATATATAGAAAGAGGCTTATTATAAGGGATCAGTTCATGCAAACAGGAAGACTGGCAAGTCTTCCCTGTGTGTTGGCAGGCTTGAGACTTAGGAGAGCAAATGGTCGGAATAAGTCTGAAAGCAGTCTGGGGGAGAATTCTCTTAGGGTGGCCAATCTCTTTCTATCGTTAAGGCCTTCGACAGAATGGCCATGATTCATTCAGATTTTGGATGACTTACTCAAAGTTCACCTCATCCACATTTAAATGCTAATCTCATCCAAAACCATCCTCCATACTGAAACACAAAATTAACCATCATAAATGGTATTTAATAAAAATATAATTCACAGCTCTATTTTAAAGGGATATGCAATCAAGAATTTTATAATGTAAAGCTAGTATTTCAATTCTTATTCTATTCTTGACTTGTTGCATAATGAAGATGAAATCATATGCACATTTGAGGATCCTCACATATGAATAGACAGTTAAAGTTAGATTAAATGAGACTACCAGAAGAACAAATATAGAGAAAATAACAGATCTCAGGCCTGAGCTCCAAGGCTCCTCAACATCCAGAGGTTAAGGAATTCCAATCAAGGTGACAGAGGACAAGGTGACATCCTACAAATGGGATAATAGAATAAAATAAGACTGTGTTGTGACCTGGTTGCAAAATAAAATTGCAAGAAGGAGGTGATCGATATTGTC
Source organism: Scalopus aquaticus (assembly GCA_004024925.1). NCBI lineage: Eukaryota > Metazoa > Chordata > Mammalia > Eulipotyphla > Talpidae > Scalopus > Scalopus aquaticus. The sequence continues at coordinate 51,492 of PVIJ01009072.1, read as the reverse complement.
AAATGCTGCAAGAGGAAAGATAGGAACTGACTAATGGTCGATGGCTTTGACAGTGTGAACATAATTGATAATCTACAAGTGCAGTTTCTGCAAATGCTAGAAAGGAGAAAACTGTACAAACCATCCAGTTCCAAGATAGATGATCTCCCTATCTTTATTTACTTTTCTCAAATTTATTTTCCACCAGTGGGCAAATAAGAAGCTCCTTAATGAAGGTTAATCACTCAGACATGTTTAGAAATACTGCCTACCACATGTCTCCTTGGGGAGTCATGAAGCAAATGAGCATAATTAAATGATCTAAGAAATTTTTCATCTACAAAACGTATTTCTCATAAAGTTTGTGAGTGTATGTATGTATTAGGTCCATAATTTCTGTCCTATGAATCTAAGCTGAAAGTCAAAACTCAGTCATCTTTGGAATAAGATATCAATAGGAACACTTGATAAGTAGTGTTTTAAAATTTTAGTAGATGCTATTAGACCCAAAGATTCATGGCATAAGAAAATCATATGGGTGCTTGTTTTATAAAATAACATCAAATACAATGTTTGTCTTGTGTAATACATATCTCCATCATTATCTATTTTTCTACCTATCGATCAATGTTATTTTTAGAACAGGCTTAGGTTCACAAGAAAATTGAGCAAAAAGTACAGATATATTATTTCCATATAGGAAAACAGTATGGAGGTTTCTTAAAAGATTAAAAATAGATATGGGGTCAAAACATGGGAAGGGGAAGCACAAAGGACTATGGTGATGGTTCACAGGTGAAATGCTGGTGGGAGATTTATGCAGACTATACCTGAGGGGAGAAATCAAATATTGTACAAAAATGGACAATGATGCAAGAAAATAAAATAGACAAAAAAGATTAAAAATAGATCTGCCATCCAACTCAATAATTCAGTATCCACAGAAGAAATAAAAAACACTAATTCAAAGGCAATCATGCATCCTATGTTCACTGTAGCACTATTTACAATAGCCATGCTGTGGAAACTACCTAGGTGGCCAAATATGAGAAGACCAGGAAGACGTGGTATATATACACAGTGGAATACTACTCAGTGATCAAAAATAAGATAAACTCTTGCCGTTTGCAGAAACATGAATAGAGATGGCGGGGGATTATGCTAAGCAAAATAAGTCACAAGGAGAAAAACAAATACTGGATGGATTCACTTATTTGCAGGATATAGAAAAAACAAAGGGTAAGATAAAGTCAAACTAAGAACTAACTCTAGAGATGACTATGGAACTGAGGCAACCAGAGGGGGAGGGAGAGATGGAGGGGTGATGACAGCGTGGGGAGGGGTGATGAAAACACAATGGACCCTGGAAGTGAACTGTGGGTGCCCTGGTAGTAGGCACAGTATGCTAAAAACATCTAAAGGGAGAGAGCCTATACTTCTAATATACAAAGAATTATGCAAATTAGTGTTTCTCAATCTACGTAAATAGCAATCTTTCCATATATTCCCTTCCCATGCCCTATGCCTAGCTTTCTCCACCACCCTGCTCCAGAGAGGTACATTTGTTGCCATCAATGAGTCAACATTGATTCATTATCACTCAAATTTCACAGTTTACATCATGGTTTCTCTCTTAGTGTTACACATTCTATACAGTTGAGTTTGGACAAATCTATAATGGCATGTATCCACAATTACATATCATACAGAACAGTTTCACCATCCTAAAAAAAAAACAAAAAAAACCCCTGTCTTCTACTTATTCACCATTCTCTCTCTCTTTTTTAAATATTTATTTATTTACACATACAAGAGCTGGGGTGTAGGCCAGAGGTGCAGGGTGTGAGAGGATTCACCAGAGACAGAGTGGGGAGAAGAACAGGCAGATCAACTGAAGTACACTGCTGAGGGGAGCAGCGGGCGAGGCAGGAGAGGTCTGTTGTGCCATGTGGGTCAGTTCCCTGGCCAGGGATCCAACTATAGTGGCTGCCAATAGCTTCATAGCGCTGAGACTTAACCCCTTGCGCCACTAGGGAGGCCCATCACTCTCTCTTTATAAAACCCTGATAGTTACTGATTTAACTGTTTCCATGGTTTTTCCTTATGCAGAATTTCAAATACTTTAAATCATACAGTATACAGCCTTTTAAAGTGGACTTCTTTCACTTAGTAATATTCATTTAAGTTTCCTCCATGTCGTTCAAGGGCTTGATAGCACATTTCTTTTTAGCATGAAAATAGTCCAGTGTGCGGGATGTGTCATAGTGTATTTAACCATTCATTTACTGAAGGACATCTTGGTTGCTTCCAAGTTTTGTCAATTATGAATAAAACTGACACAAACATCTGCTTGCAGATTTTTGTAGGGATACATGTTTTCAAATCACTTGGGCAGATACCCAGGATTGTGAATTCTTGATCACATGATAGTAGTATGTTTCATATTTTAAGAAACTGCCGACTGTATTCCAAAGTGTCAGTATCACTTTGCATTACAACCAGCAATGAGAGTTCCTGTTGCTTCACATCCTGGCCAGCAGTTGGTGTTGTATTTTGGAATTTAACCATTATAATAGGTGTGTCGGAGATCTCATTGTTTTAATCTGCAATTAAAACAGTGAAGGACTGTGTTCAGCCTATTTTCATATGTTTTTTCTCTACTTGTATTTTTCTCTAGTAAAGTGTTCTTTTTTGTATTTTTAAAAATGAAAACTAAAGTAGCCCAGAAAAATGCTGAAAACAATTGATTTTGAAGATGGAGGTGCTCCCTTATAAAATCAACAAACATTTGTCAAGTACCTATTTCTTGCAATACATAATTGCATTTAGTTATATTTATGCTAGCAATTAATTAATTTTTAAAATACAGTTGCTGTAGCTTCCCTGGAGATTGCAGCTAATGAAATATTCATTATTTTATAAATTAAGCTAACCAAAGCTCTACAGGGTTCCTGGTAAGAAGATACTTGGTCATAGAAAACCAGTGTCAATCTATATCTGTAAACCTTGCTTTCTCAGACTACTGACTTCATTCAGTGAATTAATCAAAAAGGAAAACTTTGAAATGTTTGCACTTTTTAACTAGCTCTCCAGTTTCTAAAGGAGTTTTTCCACTCAAATGTGATAAACTGTCTCCACATTGCAATGAGATTCAACAGCTGCAGTCAGGATGTCTAATTTACTAAGGTTTAACAGAGGGAAATTCCACAGGAATTTGTGATGCCTTCGGAAATAGTTAAAATAACTTTGTGCCACTTAGTTTACATATGATCCCAGGGAATCGTAGTGGGAAGAATGGGACTGGAAAAGGAGAAATGAGAACTTCCAGTTCCAAAACGAAATGCAAATACACATACCTACAATACTGTACGATGCAGTGGGGACTGAGCAGCCCCAAACGCAGGCTACAAAGGCTTTATCGCAGGAGGCAGTACGTGGGACCGCAGAATGCCGTCCCCCTCCCGGCTCTCAGCTTGTTTGCTAGTGCGGTCACACAACCTTCAGACACTGTCACACTGAGTCATTCTGCTCCACTCGGTGGCTCCCCGTGGGCACAGCTGGTAAATAATTTGCCGGATGTTCCAGTTCCATAGGAGTAGTGACTGGGTCAGGAAAATTCCAGGAGTCTTCAGGGTGACTGGCAGAAGGCGGCTTGTGAGCCGTCAAAGGAAAGCAGACTGTGAACGAGCCTGTACTGAACTAACATCAGCGCACTGGTCTAGAAGAAATAACCTAATATCAACATTTTTCTCAGCCAAAGAAGGTATGAAAATACCACACCGAAGCCTAAAATAGTGTCACACAGCTTTGAGAAATGTTTCCACCAACAATGTGCCGTATGAGGTAATTACGCATTTAATGCTAGGAATTGAATTGTATCTGGAGGTGGATATTGACTGATGGATCGAAGCCTCTGAAAGGACGTTTTCATGGTTCCTTTGTCGCTGTTTTGTATTGTTCTCACCTATCAGGATGCAACACATTTTAGTCTTCCTTTGAATATATGGCAGCTTCATGAAAACAATCTATTTAACTGTCTGAATCTTGTCTTTCCTGGAGAATATCAGAAAGGAAAGATATCTAAGAACCATTCCTCAAGACATACTAATATATAAATTAAGTTTGATAAAGTAATAGGGAACTTGGGGAAGAATAATACATTTGTCAGCTCCCTTGACTCCCCAGAATGGCAATGGTATCCAGAATTGCTGCTGCACAGGAAGATGAAGGCAGCGGATGGAGAAAGAAAGAAATAACTGTCCTCACTGACATCATCACGATAGAGGATTGACAAGGCATCCCACCCACCAATTAATTCTTCATGTTGTCCCAGGGGACCAACTGCAAGGCTATATTTTCTCAAATTATGACAGAAATTCCCTATCATTCATTTTTGGGTTGCTTGAGAGTCAAGAAATTTAAACATAGAGGCTAGAGTGAAAATTTATTAGACAACGGTTGACAGACTGTTTCCACAACCAGGGTCTAAGGAGTTGAGTGGTGGTGTGGGAAGAATGTGGTCCTTGAAGCAGGTGTGAAATGAGGACTTGGTTCCCTATGCACTAGACCCTGTGAACTTGGACAAACTATCAGCCTTTGCTGAGATATCTTTCTTGTCTATAAAGGGACAGTACTCCTCATACCTGCCTCCCAGAATTATTGTGAAAACTGAATGAGATAGTATGAGAGGAAGCCATTTGTACAAGATAAGGCACTATACAAATACTCATTGGGATTTATTTTAAAATTTTAAAATTTATTCATTTTAAAATTTACTATAAACAGAATGAATATTTGGCTAGGACACAGGCCTAATCTTTCCAGGAAAAAAAATAAGAAAATTGAGTGCATAGTTACGGTGTATATTTGGTAACTTTTGTTATCTCCTCTCTTCAAGGGCAAACTGATGACTTTCTTTGCAGACTCTACTCATTCTCTTTGCTAATCTTTAATTCAAATTCTCCCAGGAAACAGTACCCTAACCTTTGTAACACACTGTCTAGACATCTGAATGACTTTTTTTATCCTTGATTTTTTAATACTATCGGTAAACGTAATTGATACACAGGCTCTCAAGAAACAGTGTACGAATTGATGATACGTGGTAACAAAATTCACTGTCATTGAGTAGGGGCAAGGTAGTGCTTTGCCAAATGCCTTGAAAAGGAGGAAGATGCAAGGTTAGAAGGTACTTCAAGGATCCTTCCTGCTGATGTGCTGGCCTTCAGTCAGGAAAATATTTAAATCAGTTTCAAACACAGATGGTAATTTAAATTTTATGGACCCATAGGAAAACAGATCACATACACACACACACTCTCTTGAGTAATTAACAATGCTAAAGAATTATATAAAAAAGTATAATGTTCAAGTCTGAATTATGTGAAAATTATGAGGTTTTACATATCATTATTCCAAAGAAATTAAGGGAATTTTTAATAGATGTTATTTTTTCAGAGCAATTCGTAGCAAAACTGAATGGACGGTATAGAGATTTCCGATATAAGTTCTGCTCCCCCCACCTTGTGTAGTCCTCCCCCTATCTTGTCAACATCTACATAAAATTTTTATGAATATATTAAAAGCAGAAAAATAGAAAGGATGCTTTTGAGAAGGGGAGAGAGAGCACAGAAGGACAATTTGGGGGAGAAAATGGTCAAAGGGAAACAAAAGAAGTATTTGATATAATATTAAACTGTGAATTGAGCAGGGGTGTAGACAGTCAGAACTTTCTGCTTTCTCTCCTTTTACACATGCTGTCTGATGTTTAGTGCTTCTTACTTAAGGATGCATTTGCTCCCTGAAAGTGTGAAACACACAGGATGCTAAATATGCTAGCCAGTGCTCATTTTGTCCAGATCCAACTCACCAGGGCTGGTGATAGAGCTTCGATCTCTAGAAAAGAACTTAGCTGCATTTCTCATCTATTTATCTGTTCATATTTATGCATAGTTGGCAAAGCACTGAACTTTTGGAGGCTCAAGAGTTGGTCTTATTCTCTTCAAATCCCTTATTACACTAACAACCTTTTGAATCACCTGAAAGTCTCCTATAAAAAACCTTGGGACTGGATAGACCTACAAGGTATAGGAGCTTGGAGATCATCTTAGTGGATGGGTTAGGGAAAGAGCCCAGGATGCAAAGGGAAGATTCCAGAGAGCCATCAGGATGCCAGAGCAGAGGCTGAGTCTATCATGAGGAGGTGCAGGAAGACAATATGTCTCATTACTTGAAATGTGACCCTTGATCTGTTGGTTAAGGTCGTGTCTATCAGGTCTCTTTACTGTTAAGCTATCATTTCCCTCTTTTCAGTGATATGCATCTTGTGTAGAAATACTTTAAGATAAGGCAAATATCCTGTTTCTTTTTTCCCTTTTTAGGGCATTTTATTTTTTCATTAATTACATTTTTGGCAAAACAGGAGCTATTTATCCCAAAAAGATCTGTGGGAAGAGAATTTTGAAGTAATTTAAAGAGGTCTGAAAGAAAAAGTTAGCAGTTACTTTGAATCATTTCTTTAAATGGTTTCCATGAAGTTTTCTTCAGAAAATTGCATGTTAATAACATCAAACACCACAATTTCAATTTGTTAGCTGTTTAAATGTTCCTTTAAACTAATTACCTTTTGTTTTCTGGAGTTTCTGATGTCATTCCTTTCCTCTGGGTAAGGAATTCACATAAAGCAATGTTGTGGGCTCACTATGAACATCCATCCCTTCTCCTCCAAATTCATATATTAAAGGACCTCAGAAAGTGATTGTATCGAGATAGGGTCTTTAAAGAGATGATTAAGGTTAAATGAGGTCTTTCTTATGGTGCAAATTGCCTTACTACAAAAGCCTGACAGAAACTAGACATTGAGCCAGAACATTTTCTCACATTTCTGCTCAAGGGCAGCAAAATCCCAAGAAGATCTTTTCCTGACCACAGTTGCAGAGCACATTCTAAAGATTTTGCTGTTGTACAATTTTACAAAAGGCACTAGCTCGTCTCCAAGATATTTCTTCAGGTGCCAAAACAATGGGTTGATTTTGTTTTTTTCAGCTGAACCTGCTATCAAGATTCATTAACAAATGTTATATTAATAAATTATTAATTAATAATTTTAATTTAATAATGTAAATTATCAACAATTGAGTGATAGTTTCAATTCATTCAACGTGCTTTGAAATTGATCTAATAGATAAACACATGGCTGCAGAAAAAAAGCATATATCCACCCCTCCCTCTAGCCTTCCTCTATTAAAGTGGCTGGTAAGCTAAATCAGTCACTGGTTCAGCCTCTCTTGTAGCCAGGGAAGTCAGATGATCGCTTAACTTTGATGGTTAGTGATATAAACTAAGTAAAAAAGGGGATGGGGGGAGAGAAAAGCTTCTAGTTGAAAAAGTTTTGATCCTTCCCCTTCTCCCATCTACATAGAAGGGTAAGATAATGGAGTGGGAAAATGAAAGGACCCATCATTCCCTGAGAGCATCCTAGTAAATGAGATACATCATGACAGGTCAACTGACAAAAATAGCCCACTGTCTCACTGTGTGTTTAAGCCAATGTGCCAGTCAAGTTGTATTTTTTTTAAAGACAATTACATAGTTATATATACATACATCCTACAAAGTCATAATGGTCAATAAATGCATTCCACAGGAAACTGGACACTTTGGGCTTCAGGTTATGGAGGGAAAAAACTTCAAAATTTCTTAGCAATAGAAATGTAACGATGCTATTTAGATCAGTTTCAGTTTCTCTAGTGAGAAAAAAATAACTAAGCTGAATGTGTTTAAATGAAAATTAGGGAAAATAGCATTTTCTTCTGTATCAACTAGGGAATAATATCCACTCTCAAGTGCTTAAATGACTAATAAAACTTTTTTCTTGCCTTTAATTCTTTTAGCCTGGGGATACTTGAACGGATGAATGGAAATAATTCAAATTATATAGAAGCAGAAACAACTGTAATCTAAGGCATGGAAGGATATGAAAATTCTAGAAACCCTCCTAATGTTTCTAAAATTGTTCAGAAGTTATGTCTTTCTCATTTGCAATTTAAAGATCAAAGCTTAGCAGCTTCACCTGGGTTCACAATGTACATTGGTAAACATGCTGATTTATCAAACAACTAGCTAAAGTGACACTCCAATAAAAAATTCAAAGTGCTTCTTTTTCAATAGGAAGTACAAGCTCTAATCATTAGCATCCAAGTTTTAAACTATATTTTATAATTGCTAATGCATCTTATTTATGATATTTTGATAGTGAATATCTGCTCATAAATATTTTGCCATTTAAGCTACTGAAACAATTATAAATCGGCAATTAAATTCCTATTTACTGTTAATTCCAGTCTGTTAATGTTTTATTAGAAACAGCAAATACAAATTTGGCGCACTTAGGCAGAAAAAGAAGTTTTTAGAATGAAATCATAGACTCACCTGCCAGGATAGAGAACCAAGCTTGAGAAATGCACAAGAAATGGTCTGGCACATACAAGATCAGATCATCATACTATTACTGATTCTATTGAAACTCAGGTAACCCTTTCAACCCCTTTAGGTACTCCCATTTATCCTGGCACTACTCTTCAACAATATGTAGTATTTTACTTACCAATTTAAACAATTTTCAAAGTTTACCAAAATATAAGATTTCAATTATATTGCAGGAGATATCATGCATCATAAATCATTCTCTATAGACTTGCATTACATAAAAGCACTGATAGTTTATATTTGGGGAAGCAAATCAACCTCAAGAAAAGGATATTGATTTAATAAAAGGCACTAACATTTGGTCAACTGGTTGTTTTTGATTCTGCATAACTACTTGAACTATTTGAATTGTAACGAATACTATCCTTTGGCTCAGTCAATTAATTTGGCAAAGAAAAGTGTTTCCTAAGACTCACAGTTGTCTTATCTCCTTTTCACATCACAACTAGTTGTATTCGGGTTATGACCTATCAAAAAGCTACTACATAGCTCCTCTGAGGGTTATTTCTGAATATATATTATATATATACACACACATATTATATATATGTGTAACATATATGTTACATATGCTTATATGTAAAATAACAAAGTTATTACCAGCAGTCTGGTGACGAATAGAAAGTAAGACAGAATTCCATCAATAGGAGACTGACTACGGGCCTCCCTGTGGCGCAGCGGTTGAGCACTGCGCTGTGGAGCTGTCAGCAACCAACAATGCGAGTTCGATGCCCAGCCGGGGAGAATCCCACATGGTGCGGGGGATCTCTCCTGCCTCGCCCGCTGCTCCCCTCAGCAGTGTATTTCTGATCTGCCTGCTCTACTCCCCACTCTGTCTCTGGTGAACACTCTCGCCACCCCACATCTCTGGCCTGTACCCCAGCTTGTATTTATAAATAAATAAATCTTAAAAAAAAATAGGAGACTGACTATATAAAATATTATGCATTCTGAGAAAGAAATAATTCTAAAAAGAATGAAGTCACTAAGCATTAATATAAAGAATATACAAGATATCTGTTAACAGCTTTATGAGGTAAAATTTACTGATGATGAATCACGTCTATTAAAGTATACGACTCAATGACATTTTAATAAATCTGTGGAGTCGTAGAATCATTACTATAACTCAGTTTTAGAACACTTACATTAGCCCAAAAAAATTCCCTCAGGTTCAATTGCGTCAACATCTGCTTCCACCTCCAGCACCAGAAAATCACTTGATCTTTTTTCTGTCTTTATAGATTTATTTGTCTGTAAATGGTATTCTATAAGTGTAATCTTAAAATATGAAATCTTCTGTGTCTAATTTCTTTCACTTAGTCAAATATTACAATGTTCATTCATATTGTACCATGTAGCAGTGATTATGCATATTTATTGCTAATATAGATACACATTTTGCTTATTCATTTGCCAGTTAGTTGACATTTTGGTTGTTTCCAATGTTGGGCTATTATGAATATGCTCTCCTGATGTTTCCTTTTCGCTTGTGTAGATGCCTAAGACTGTTTTGTATCCTAAGTTTAGGTTTAACTTTTATTTTTTTTAAAGATTTATTTATTTATGCATACAAGTTGGGGTGTAGGCCAGAGGTGTGGGGTGGGGAGAGGATTCACCAGAGACAGAGTGGGGAGCAGAACAGGTAGATCAACTAAAGTACACAGTTGAAGGGAGCAGCGGGTGAGGCAGGAGAGGTCTGCTGTGCCATGTGGGAATCTCCCTGGCTGGGGATCGAACTCGTGCTGCAGTGGCTCTGGACAGCTTCATAGTACTGTACTAAACCCATTGCGCCACCAGGGAGGCCCTAGGCTTAACTTTTAAAGAAACTGACAAATTGTTTGCAACAGCAGAGAAATGAAGTTTCCCACTTCTCCACATCCTCACCAACTCATACGATTATCTGTCTTTTTAATTACGGTCATTCTAGTGGGTATGAAGTTATTCCTTATTGTTTATTTGGCACTTCCATAATAAGGAATGCCCTTAAGCATCTGCTTGTTATCCATTGCTGCAACTTCTTTGGTAAATATTTACTCACATCTTCTGCCCATTTTCGAATTGGGTAGATTGACTTCTTGATATCACATTGTAAGTGTTCTTTATATATTATGTAATAGAAGTTCTTTATAAGATACATGATATAGAAATATTTGTCTTATCTGAGGGTATTTTCATTTTCTTAATTAAGTATTTTGAGCAAAAGTTTTTAATTTTGAAGACATCCTCTTTATTTTTCACTTCATGAGTCATAACTTTGTCATACTTAAGAAATATTTGTCCAATTCAAGGTCAAAAATATATATATATTTTTTTTATATACATACAAGCTGGGGTACAGGCCAGAGGCGCGGGGCGGCGAGAGGGTTCACCAGAGACGGAGCGGGTAGCAGAACAGGCAGATCAGAAATACACTGCTGAGGGGAGCAGCGGGCAAGGCAGGAGAGGTCTGCCACGCCATGTGGGATTCTCCCTGGCCGGGCATCGAACTCGTGTCGCCGCTGCCGACAGCTCCACAGCACAGCGCTCAACCGCTGCGCGACCAGGGAGGCCCTCAAAAATATTTTTATCTAAGTTTTCTAAGATGTTTTATGACTTGAGCTCTTGCACTTTTTTCTATAAAATATTTGAGTTGATATTTACATAGGTTATGTGATAAGGACTAAAGTTCTTTTTTTTTTTTTTAAGAAATAACATACCATTGTCCCCTGGTTAAGAATTCATTCTTTTTTTTTTTAAGATTTATTTATTTATACATACAAGCTGGGGTACAGGCCAGAGGCGTAGGGCGGCGAGAGGGTTCACCAGAGACAGAATGGGGAGCAGAACAGGCAGATCAGAAATACACTGCTGAGGTCTGCCGCACCATGTGGGATTCTCCCCGGCTGGGCGTCGAACTCACATCACGCACTGCTGACAGCTCCACAGCGCAGTGCTCAACCGCTGCGCCACCAGGGAGGCCCAAGAATTCATTTTTGAGGGCCTCCCTAGTGGCACAACGGCTTAAGCGCAGCGCTATGAAGCTATCCAGAGCCACTGCAGCACGAGTTCAATACCCCGCCAGGGAGATTCCCACATGGTGCAGCAGACCTCTCCTGCCTTGCCCGTTGCTCCCTTCAACAGTGTACTTCAGTCGATCTGCTTGTTCTGCTCCCCAGTTTGTCTCTGGTGAATCCTCTCGCCACCCCACACTTCTGACCTACACTCCAGCTTGTATGCAGAAGTAAATAAATCTTTTAAAAAAAGAATTCATTCTTGGGGCCTCTGTGGTGGCCTGGGGGTTAATTCTCAGCTATCAACACTGCGGCCTGAGTTCGATCCTCCACCAAGGAACTAACCCTCATGATGCAGCAGACCTCTCCTGTGTCGCCCACTGCTCCCCTCAGCACTATATTTCAGTAGATCTGCTTGCTCTCAACTCTGTCTCTGGTGAATCCTCTCACCTCCCCCCATCTCTGGCCTACATCCCAGTTCTTCTATGCAAAAAAAAAAAAAAAAAATCATTCTTTTCACCTTTTTTTGTATTTAAATATCTCATTACCCTAGCAATATTTTTGAAAAGACTCTCAATTGACCATCATGTTGAAGTTTATTTCTGGTCTTTAATTATCTTCTCAATTAATTATTTGTTTACATATTCAAATATCACACCGCTTGATTAATCTAGCTTTAATACAGTTTTTGTTAATACTGGGAAGTGTTATAATTTTCAAAATTATTTTGACTAGTTCCTTTGTAAAGAGAAATATACTTTTTCTATGTAAAGCAATAATTGTTAAAACCACCTTCTTGGTACCTACTAAATATTCCCTGGGGTTTTGATAGAAATTGTGCAGAATACATGGAGTGAGTTTGTGAGAACCAAGATCATAACTACAATGTTTTTTTTCAAATCTATGAATACTGTATATCTCACCATTTACTTAAAACTTTTTAATTTTCTTACTTCAAAATTATACTGAAATTAAAGAAACAAAGGCATAGAAAAGAGGGATTCCAGTAAGGACATAATGTATTAGCATGTACACATAGTGTCTATATGTGTGTGTGTCAATGGAGACCTTGACTTTCAACCCCACTTGTCAGTAATAAGGTAGTGCCCCATTTCATCTTCCAGAATATTAATGGAGGAAAAGCTTTCCTTTTTTGTTGTTGTTGTTGCTTTTTACCATGGAGTGTGATGTTAGCTGCGGGGTTTACATACATGGCTCAAAAAAAAAAAAAAAATCCACTAAAATTCAGCTATCTCAAAAGGAAATTACGAAAAGAATTTCATTTGCAATAGCACCAAAAAGAATGATACATTAAGGAATAAACTAAGGAACAGGAAGATTTGCATATGGTAGTAGAACAGTTGTACACATCTCATAAAATGATACAGAATTGCACACAAATATCTTTCCTATATCAATTTCGGTTTTAGATACTGTACTCTAACTTTGCAATTTTTAACAATTTGGAAAAACTGAATAATACGTACATGGTAACTCTATGCGATTTGGAAACTCCTGTGGCTCTGCAATAATTTCAAAAATATTAAAAATGGCAATATGAATGATCTAAATTCTTAGATTAAATATCAAAAATTGTCAGTTTGAATAGAAAAACAAAATGCAAGTATATGGTAACACTAGTCAAAAGGAAATTCGAGTGGTGTTATTAATACAAGACAAGATTTCAGAACAAAGAATATTACCAGGGAGAAAGAAGCTGCCTTCACAGTGATAAAGGGGTCAATTTACTAGGAAAACATAGCGATCTTATATGTTCAGGCATCTAATATCAGAGTTCCAAAATACAGGGTGAGAGAACTGACAGAACCATAGGGAAAATCAGATAATCCAAATGATGGGGAACAATTTCAATTTCACTTTTTCAAAAACTGATAAAGCAAGTCTGACAGAAAATCAGTAAATATATAGAAAAAACACTCAATAAACTTCACTTCACTAATACTCATAAAACACTCCACTCAGCAGAAGAATGCAAATTATTTCTGAGGGTATAGTAGACACTTACCCAGGTAGATGATATTCTGGGATATGAAACAAATACTGATATAATTGCAAGTATTCGGGTATTAGAAACTATGTTCTCTGACTATACCACTTGATTCAAGAATTACTTAAAGTTAGAGTAATCGACATACAATAGGACTGGCATAAAGGTAGAAAGATAGGTCTATGGAAGGGAATGGAGATTCCAGAAACAGACACCTACACATGTTGAAATATGATTTATGACAAAGGAACAAATGCAATGTAGTAGAGAAAAAGAATTATCCTATGGTGTTGGCACAAATGTCTATATTCCAAAAAATGGAATTTGATCCATACATTTTTTTTAATTCAAAATACATCATTGGGGGCCTCCCTGGTGGCGCAGCGGTGGAGCGCTGCACTGTGGAGCTGTCGGCAGCGCGCGATGCGAGTTCGACACCCGGCCAGGGAGAATACCACATGGCGCGGCAGACCTCTCCTGCCTTGCCCGCTGCTCCCCTCAGCAGTGTATTTCTGATCTGCCTGTTCTGCTCCCCACTCTGTCTCTGGTGGACCCTCTCACCGCCCCACACCTCTGGCCTGTACCCCAGCTTGTATGTATAAATAAATAAATCTTTAAAAAAAAATACATCATTGGCCTAAATGTTAAACCTAAAGCTAAAAAGTTCTACATGAAAACCATGGTGATCTTGATTTAGGAAAAAATTTCTAACATGACACACCAAAGCCATGATCCACAAAACCACAAATTGACCAACTGAATTTCATCAAAATGAAGAAATTGTGCTCTGTGAAATATTTTATTCACAGGTGAAAAGTTAAGCTACAACTTGGAGAATTCTTTGCAAATTGACATCTAATAAAGGGCTTGTATCTACAGTACATCAATAACTTTTAAAAGTTATTGGAAATAAGTTAAATAATCCAATAAAAAATGGGCACAGATTTATGCAGACATCTGACGAAAGAAGATATATACAGATTAAACAAGCACATCTTCAATAGTCATTCTAGAAAAGAAAAATCAATCTACAAGAGTGTAACAATGTTCATCTGTCAGAATAGCTAAGATATTCAGTTTTAAAATTATACTACCAAATGTTGATAGGTATGTTCAGGAACTACAACTTTCATGTACTGCTGCTGGAGGTGTAAAATGACAATCACTTTGGGAAACAGTTTGGCAGTTAAAAGTTAAACAGATACCTGTCATATCTATTTTACTCCTAGATATTTTCCCAACGAGGAATAAGAGTATTCAAAAAAATACTTGTATATGACTGCTATAACAGCCTCAAAGATAAATAGTAGATGATTTCACTCATGTGGAATATCAACAAAAAAACAAAGGAACAAACAAAATTAAACCAAAATGAACCCCAGAAATCTGACTGCAGAATTGAGGCTAGCAGAGGGGGAGGAGTGGGGAGCAAATGGGAAAGGGGTCCAAGAGACTACGGAGTGCGATTATGGATGCCTCAGTGTTGGATGTTGTTTGGAAACATAAATTTAAGGAGGTGTGAATCTGTACCTCTAAATCACACACAGTATTATAAACCAATGTTATCTCAATACAAAAAATTACATCCAGGGGCCTCCCCGGTGGCGCAGCGGTTAAGCGCTGCGCTGTGGAGCTGTTGGCAGCGGCGACGCGAGTTCGATGCCCAGCCAGGGAGAATCCCACATGGCGTGGCAGACCTCTCCTGCCTCGCCCGCTGCTCCCCTCAGCAGTGTATTTCTGATCTGCCTGTTCTGCTCCCTGCTCTGTCTCTGGTGGACCCTCTTGCCGCCCCACGCCTCTGGCCTGTACCCCAGCTTGTATGTATAAATAAAAAATAAATCTTTAAAAAAAAGTACATCCATAAATAGTTGTATGTCTATAAAACGGTATGGATTATTGATACATGGCACAACATGAATAATTTCAAAACAATAATAAGTGAACAAAGCCAGACAGCAGTGACTGCATACTGTACGATTCCATTTATATAATATGGTAGAAAGTATCATCTAATAGAAACAGAAAGTCACAGAAAGCTCAGAGGTTACCTGACAACAGGACTGGGTTAGGGAGAGAAACGAGGGAGGGATTACAAAGGGGAATGAGGACATTTTAAGGGGCAATGGATATGTTCTTATCTTGATTGCGGTGATGTCTTCACAGATATATGTCAAAACTTACAAAACTGTACAATTTAAATATATGCAGTCTATGGTATGTCAATTTATGCTTTAATAAAGCTGCTAAAAGTAACATTAAAATATTAAACCAATTTGGAGGAGTGTGGTCAGCAGAAAATGGCAATGCAAAGACTTCTGAAAACACAAGAGTGACTCAACAAAACTGTGAATCTAGGAACTGACTCTAATTTTCTGCCCTCAGGAAATAGAAATGATAACTTGTCCAATTAACCTTATCAGGTAATTAGACATATGGACTCCTCACTGCCAATTAATTTCATTCGAGAAGTGAATGACAAAGACACTCCTATTATTTGAAACTTGCAACTTAAGATATTCATTTACTGAAAACATGGATTTTAGCACCCAAGTAATGCTTATATTTGGAAAAATGATGGAATCTAAAGAATATGAGGCCATGCAGGAAAAAAAGAAAGACTGCATATTAAAATCATTGCATTCATTCACAAAATAGCGTTCCCAAAATGGAAATGCTCTGGGCAGAAGAGTGTGAAATGAGAAAAAAATAGGCTTTTGCTTAAGTGCAAGGAATTGGAAAAAAAGAGGAAAAAGAAAGAAATACATGCATAACCTAGACATTTAGGTATTTTAAAATCAAAGCTACCAAGATGACACAATGTTTACTTGACTTATTAGCAAAGATAACCATACCTGTACAAAATTAAAAGTTTGCATAAACTGAAAGTAATAATCAACTGGAATTTTTTTTATTTGTGAACAGTTGTATCAAGTCCTAAAAATATATTAATCCAGCAGAAAAAAAAAACTAGCTAAAGCTTCAAAGTATTCAGATACTTGCTCAAAGTGGACATGTCTACCATAAGGAGTTAAAATATTAGTCTCTCAGTTATGATCATGAAACAATTCTTGCAATGAACTGAACTGACCACAAACTGAAACCTCCAAATTAATGTAAGCACCAGATTAACGTAAACACTATCAAGAAGTTATCCATAATTTTGCAAGAATTTTATATGAATCCTTGCACTATATTATCTATAATTGATACAAAAGACAGAATTGAAAAGGAAAAGTGTGCAAAATTTCCATAAATAAGAGATATAAGTGCTATTCTTTTTTTTTAAAGATTTATTTATTTATACATACAAGCTGGGGTACAGGCCAGAGGTGTGGGGCAGCGAGAGGGTTCACCAGAGACAGAGTGGGGAGCAGAACAGGCAGATCAGAAATACATTGCTGAGGGGAGCAGCGGGCGAGGCAGGAGAGGTCTGCCGCACCATGTGGGATTCTCCCCGGCTGGGCGTCGAACTCGCACCGCGTGCTGCCGACAGCTCCAAAGCGCAGCGCTCAACCGCTGTGCCACCAGGGAGGCCCCATAAGTGCTATTCTTTTTCCCTTTTTGATAGGTGAGATGCTATTAAACTATTTGAGCTGTGTTCCCTATAGTACTCAGAAAACGTACCTCTGTCCAAACTCAAATATCAGTATTCCCTCTTCACACAAAGACCAATGAAGCACAGGAGGAGCAGAACAAAACAACGAGGGCTGAGATTCAGAGAGGACTCTAAGCAACTGTTCACACTAACATTTGTTTTATCCAAATAAAAGAGTCCTCCTATGTATTCTCTAGAAAGAGCACATCGCTTGTATATATGAAAAAATCTGCTTCCTCTTAGGCATATACATACTTCTTAGTGCTCCTTTATCATTTCTCTTCTAGGCAAGGATTCACTATTTATTTTTTTAAAAGCCGTGTCATTTAAGAAAAGGTTAAAGGGTAAGCAATGGAGAGAAGTTTAATCGGAACAACAGTAAGACACCAAATTCTTGGCTGGTCAGATGCCATTGCTGACAGGATGTCACACTGTGCAAATGACTACCCAAAGGAACCAAAAATATAGCCTCATAAGTCACTCTTCAGAGTTGCTTTCCTTCAACTGTCATCACCCCTGGAGGCAGCATCTACTGCACAAATATTAAAGGGCCCTCTGTGGCTACCGCATTCTTCATTCAGTTAATTATTCAATCACGGACACATCTGAACAGTCATTAACTGCATGTATATTATGAGCCAGGCCCTGGCATAAGTAATGGGGACATAGAAGGAAGGAAATCCAAAACCCCATCCCACCTCTCTGAGAGCTCATGGCCTATCAGGAGTGACAATTTTGAGGTCACAGAATGAGCCAGTTAGTGAATAACAAGCACGACTCACTTTTATTGAGCACCTCAAATCACTGCTCACGGTGTTAGGTGTTTTCTGCATTTACTCAGTTAATCCAGTCAGTGGACCATGTGGCTGGTATAACCCATGGCCTCATTTTGCAGATTAAGAAATTGCGATTTAAAGAAAGGAATGTGCTCAAAAGAGCAGGAAAATGTAGTGCCTCACTTTGGTTCCAGAAGCCACAGTCCCAGTCGCTGGCCCAGAGTCCACGCTACCCGCAATCCTAGTGACACCTGGGACTTCACTAAGACATCACTGGATTTGGGTCTAGAAGAAAAAGGAGATTTGTGAGCGGGCTGAGGGTCCACAAAGGGGCTGCGAGTGTCTTCCTGGCAGAGGGACGGCTCTAGCTGAGAGGCACTTGAACAGCTCCTCTCCCACCGCCTCGCGTAACAGGGAAGGGAGGAGAAATTCTCCCCAAATCCCTCACAGAACAGAGGTGTGTACCTCAGGGCCATGAAGCATCAGCTGCCGCGGGGAAAATGGAAGAGAAGGGGCGGTCTGAGAGCCAATAGGGGGGCTGCTTGGGAACAGGGTCTGGGGCCACCAAAATCACGCTGGGCTCAGGGGAGTCCCCCCAGAAGCTGGGGAGGGTTCTGCAGCACATGACTCCCGCCCCCACTGCTTGGCACTCCTGCCCCTTCTTCTGGGCACCACGAGAGCCCATGCTGCTTCTGCAGGTCACACTGCTGAGGGTGTAGGGCCCTGAGGAGCAAATCTCCACTCTGTGAAGACCTTAGCGGGCTTTCTCCACCCTCCGTTGTGCACGATGATGAGTGGTCGAGGACAGTAAGCCGGGAAATGCCAAGACCCCACTGTATTCTGCTTCTATCTCATAGAAAGGTATTTCTGAAATGAGCTCTCTGAGAGTCTACTCACATTTTCCCCACAAAGGCCCGCTCTTCAGACACCTCCGCTCTTCAGACACCAACTGGGAGCAGAATTATGCCTCTGCTCACAGATTAAGGTTTAGCTCGCCTGCTTGATTGAGGTTTCCTTTAAAACGCATTATTTGTCAAAACATAGAGATACCCTACTAATTGGGAGAGAATTTCTGCACACAATACAACTGGTAAGGGACTGAGCACAAAAATCTACAAAAAGCTCACACTACTCAACAAAAACAAAGTAAACAATCCAGTCAAAAAATGGGCAGGAGAGCTAAAAAGACGTTTCTCCAAAGAGGAAATGCAAATGGCCAATAGGTATATGAAAAAATGTTCAACATCACTTATAATTAGGGAAATGCAAATCAAAACCACAATGAGATACCACCTCACACCAGTGAGAATGGCACACATTAAAAAAACAGGCAACAACAAAGTTAGCAAGGATGTGGAGAAAAAGGAACTTTCCTACACTGCTGGTGGGAATATAAACTGGTCCAACGACTATGAAAAGCTGTGTGGAGGTTCCTCAAACTACTAATGGAACTACCATATGATCCAGCAATCCCACTCCCAGAAATATACACAAAGAACAAAAAAAACATTAATTCAAAAAGATACCCGCACCCCTGTTTATTGCAGCACTATTTACAATAGGTATGATATGGAAACAACCCAAATGCCCAAAAACATATGACTGGATCAAGAAGATGTGATCTAAATACACAGTGGAATACTATTCAGCAATCAAAAAAGATAAACTCATGCCATTTGCAGCAATTTGGATAGAGCTAGAAGGGATCATTCTCAGTGAAACAAGCCAGAAGGAAAAAGAAAAATATTGAGGGCCTCCCTGGTGGCACAGCTGTTAAGCGCTGCACTGTGGAGCTGTCGGCAGCGGAGACACAAGTTAGATGCCCGGCCGGGGAGAATCCCACATGGCGCGGCAGACCTCTCCTGCCTCGCCCACTGCTCCCCTCAGCAGTGTGTTTCCGTCCATCTGCCTGTTCTGCTCCCCGCTCTGTCTCTGGTGAACCCTCTCGCCGCCCCACGCCTCTGGCCTGTACCGCAGCTTGCATGCATAAATAAATAAATCTTTAAAAAAAAAGAAAAATATTGAATGGTTTCACTTTTAAGAGGAATGTAGGGGAACCTAATAAGGGATCAGGAAAAAAATAACCACAACAATAATAATAATGAAACAAAATTAGCAAGCAATCGTGATAAGAGACATTATGTTGGGGGGGGGAGTAAAAGGGATCAAGGCAGGGGAGAGAAGAGCACAGGGGACTATGGTGATGGTTCACAGGTGAACTGGTGGTGAGAATTTTGTAGAGAATACACAATAATGTAAAAAAAAAAATATAGAAATAAAAAATAAATACAATAAATAAATAAATAGCATTATTTGCCAGAAATGTCCTAAGTCCGTTTCATAATCAGCACTCTGGTGGCCCACGTGACTAGTTTTGGGCTGTACACAGGCACTTCTAACACACAAAGCACAGGTTAAGCCCCCCATTCCCACCTGCTGCGGTCCACACATTGAAATTGGGAAATGAATCTGGACCAAACCTATGTCCTCTCCTGCCACTATTCCTCCAGCAAACATCCTCAATTGCCCGGCACCCTCTGTTCGACACTGGAAATACCACAATCAAAAGGTTGAATGAAGCCTCTGGAAGCAAAGACATTACAAATGCAAGAGGGGACCAAAAGCAGTGGTAATAAAATAAAATCCTAGGCATGACCTTGGGAGAGCATTAGCACTGAAGAGGGAGTAATCAACTGTGCGCAGAGAGGGCCATGAGTGGTCCAGAAAAGTGAATGTACTGTTCAACCAGAGTCTTAAAGGGTGTGTCAGGAATGGCGGGGGTTGGCAGGATTAGGAGGGAGGCAGGAGTATAGGTGACTTGGAGATGAAAGGGAAAGCTGAGGTGCACAGTGGGGGTGCTCAGTAAATATTCAATGGGTGAGGAATGAATATGTAATAACAACCTATATTTTTATAATATTTTACTGCTTCTAAAATGTTTGCCTAATTACTCCATTTACTCTTCACGATACTCATGTAAAAGGCAAGGTCTTCAGGTCATATTTTACAGACGATGGATTTGAGGTGCTCAGAGGTTTGAATGA
Source organism: Scalopus aquaticus (assembly GCA_004024925.1). Classification (NCBI taxonomy): domain Eukaryota; kingdom Metazoa; phylum Chordata; class Mammalia; order Eulipotyphla; family Talpidae; genus Scalopus; species Scalopus aquaticus. Next base: position 30,610 of record PVIJ01009072.1, on the reverse strand, counting down.
CTTATTCAAAGTCACAGGAGTGGCACTATGAACATTCTAGCTGGGCCCCACGCCATTGCCATTTCAATGATCACAGAACATCAGTGGTGACATTCATCAGAGGCCCCAATGAGGCAGAAGTGGGCCCTTGAGTCCTTTGTCTCCTGAGTTAGTGCTTCTACTTTAGTGCTCACTTTAGATGCAAACCCTGAAATACTTTGTTCTGACTACTCTTTGCTGTGAAGATTCTTGACATCACACCCAAGTGCAAGGCCAGCATATTTGTTTAGCTAGTCTGACTATGAAAGAATCCTTGTAGCCATGCCTGTGTGCTAAAATGCTGCCATAAAGTCAACAAGCTGTAACATTAAGCCATACCGCAATATCGAATTTGATGTGATGAAACAGGTTTTCTACCTCTTCATAAACCAATAATGCACAATACCCTTTACTCCACTGCAAAAATGTGAAGATTGATGTTTGCCCTCTGGGTAAGATCAATCCCCATTGTCCTCTAATAGGTATTGCCTGCTTGCTTTCCACTGGATATTGGCACTGCTGCCCATTGTTAAAGTTAAATCTTGTAGCTATCACCAAGGATTATGGTCATGAATATTAGCACTAATGTCAGCAATAACTGTCAATAAAACGAACATCTGCGAGCTTGCAGAAAGAGAGCAGCCCAGTTCAGGAAAGTAAGGCAGAGTATTATGATGTGCATATCAATATATCTATCAAAGACTGGAGTAATACAATAAGAAATGAATGACATTTGAGAGACATCAGTAATCAGAGGAATTATCAGGAGTTCTCAAAATCATTATCAGCTTAGCCAGAAAAATTCATATCCTAGAATAATCGCTCTTAAAGAATGCTGTAGTACCATGTCTCAGTGTTTTTGGGATATACCATGAAGTCAGAATATGCGTAAGTTAACCCACAAGTCATTCCAGGAAGACTCCATTCAGACTACTAAGTGGATTGTCAAAATGTTCCATGTGAACATAAAGCACAAAGGAACAACTTCTTGGGAAAAGACTGATAACAGGCTTGTTTTGAAATATCTCTATTTTATACAAATCAACACAAAGTGTTTTAGCTGTCTTGAATATAGGAATTGCAAAATTACACTCTTTAATATTTCTGATATGTTATCATAGTAACTTTTACCCCATAGCAATCCTATGCTCCACTGAATCTGTGGAATATTGAAGTTTTCTGCAAACGCCTGTCAAAAAAAATGGGTCATCAACCTTCTAGGATTGAAAATATTTCCAGAATGACACAAAGCAATTTAAAAGGAAATCTCACCTTGTAAACAGGCTAATGTAGAAAAAAGGAATAGTTTTTGATGGAAAGGGTGTTCACAATGCTCTTCAAATTACACTACGTCTGTAACCATAATCACTTATCTACAAAAGACTGGATCTAATTAATTTGAAACTAGTGATGATGACAATAGCAGTAGCAATGAAGTAATGAATCTTGGTCTTGTCTTTGAAATGAGAAAATTTAAGATAACGGTAATTCATTCTCTCAAAAGGCATTTATTGTACATTTACTTTTTCTGGATCCGGAGGAGACAAATAAATATGTCCCACTCTAGCAAAAACAGCAGGATTGAGAATAATGGGCACCCTATAGACGTATGTATTAGAGTAATTTCTTTTAAAAATGGATAAAGCCAATCAATTCTCTGCTCACAAGCTTTTATTTTCATACCTGTTTATTTCAAAAATATGAGAGATTTAATTTTGCATGTGTGTATTTTTTATTTGGAATTATCCTTTATTCCTAAGTTTAAAGCTATACAACATTTACTTTCACTATGTATAGAATTATCTCACATGGATTTAGTTTCAAAACCTTGATCAAGGGCCTCCCTGGTGGCACAGGGGTTAAGTCTCCGCTCTATCATGCTATCACTGCTGAGGCCTGAGTTCAATCCCAGGCCAGGGACTGACCCACATGGCACAGCAGACCTCATCTGCCTTGCCCGCTTCTCCCCTAAGCAGTGTATTTCAGTTGATCTGCCTGTTCTGCTCCCCACTCTGTCTCTGGCGAATCATCTCACCCCCTGTACCTCTGGCCTGCACCCCAGCTCTTGTATGCATAAATAAATAAAATAAATCTTTAAAAAAACCCTTTATGAAGTTAACAGAGATATACAAAAGGTCATGTTGAAACCACATTCATAGGGTGCCATACTTCATCTGAAAGGACAAGGAAGTGCTGTTGACCCTCTCATTAGTGTCATTCACATAGGGCTGTGAATGCTAGAGTGGCGTGGCTTGTCCTTAAGATAACCAAAGAAGATACTAGAAATACCAGTGGTTTTAGGATGGCAAGGTTGTGGGGAAGTGTTTTGAAAATTGGTATTCATCAATATTTGTGTTCTAATTCATGAGATTTCTCAGAAATCTGAAGTTGCTCGATCTCTATTGCAATATCAGAGGGCTTGTGCTGGGTATTACTTGAGACATTCAAGTATTTTATTACACCTCTAATAATACTGATGAAAACCCTCAACTATATGTGGTATTTTCTTTTAGGAGCAAGGAGATATTTTTCATATTAATAGCAGATGATTTCCTTTACCCAGACTATTGACATGCACACCAAAATATTTAAAATACTTCCCAGGTTGCATGCATTATGAGTTAATTTTTTTATTTAAGTACATTTTTATATGCTATTTATTGCCTACTTTTCATGTTTTTATAAATAAAGACTGGAACTCCATTCACAGAACAGGTGTGTAGGTACATAAAACTGTGAAAAAATGTGTTATTTATTTCTGTATTTCCTTTACATTATTGAGATGGAAATTTAAAATCATAAACTCTGGAGTAAAGTGATCCCAAACCATCTAAATGAAATGAGATTCAAACATTTTAAAATTATAGAATTATATCGCTGAATGTTATCTTAGAATTGCTTTACTTCAATTTTCTAATGCTGAACATAGGAAAGTGAACTTAAATGATCCTATAACTTCTTCCAGATGTCTCAGTTATTGCAAAATTCCTGGGATTAGAAAATATCAGTTTTCTAACTCCCAGATTCATGTTTCTTGCTCAGACTTACTGTCAATACCCTCAGAGAATTTTATTTACTGTAAATATAATTATAAAATTAAAAATTTAGAGAGTCCTCAAAAATTATTTTTCTGGCTAGAACTCGTTTCTGAACAGGGTCTAAGCTACTGTTTTTAATAAAGACAAGGTTATATTGTAAATTTAAGGATAATTCAAATGCTGTCCCCATTTTTTCATCTTTCTCCTTAAATAAATGAGACTTTCATTCTTAAATGGAATATTACCATATCTTGACACAGTAGTTACCCTAATATTTTATTAAAACTTAATTGAAATGGGGCATTATGTACAGAAATGATACAGGGAAGTTTGCCAGCAACATAATCATTCTAAGGTAAAGGAATATCATTACTATCTTGGAAAGTGCAACATCATTAAAGGATTCTTATAAATTGTCTCAACTGCCAAGGATTCATCTAATTCAAATAGATTATATGTGGTCGATTTTTTTTCCCCCCTAGGATTTTTGTTGTGAAAAAATCGAGTAGGCTACTCAAATATACGGTGCCATAAGTGCCCTACAGGTTGTAAATCAACTCACAAAAGCACTTTTAACAACTTCTCCTAGAAACAAAACATGTTGTTTATAATGCCTGAATCTGCTACATTTTAATTTCGTTGAATAATTCAAATAGTTGATATTTCTACATTATTCAGCAATTATCTGAAGAGATGATTGTCCGTGTGGAATACTATGCAATGAATGTGTTGGGGCAGAGGGGAAAAGTTCCCCTACCCTTTTAGGTTATTCTAGGCTGGCAAATAACACTGGTCAACAGTGAAATCATTACCGACTTTAAAAGGCCCTAATCTGTAGTATCTTGGTGTGCTGAACATGAATATAACACCGAAAATTTTTTATTAGCTTTCGTTTCGAAGATACTTCATAGAATTCATTTTACAGGCTTCACCGTGTAAATTTATCCAGTAGGACTGCAACAACATCCTAAATCAGCCTAGAAGGATATAATATTGCATCACATTGCATCATACCATCATGCACACATCATCGAGAGTTAATTGCATCATTTTCTGATGCAATGCAGTACTACTGCAAGGCGGCTGCTGAAGTAAGCTGACGTCAGCAGTGCACTAGGTAAAGGTCTGTCGGAAAGGTTGAGCATTCAAAATATTTCAGATTTTGTGCAAGGGAGTTTAAGCTACTGTTCCATAGAACTGCTATGATTTTATCCATTTAGGCACAATACAGAACAGGAATGCCTCAAAAGTGCATTAATAGCGTGGACAATTTCTGCTCCATTTGTGGGGAAGGGACATTTGCCAACCAGAAGAAAAGTATCACTTCTCAAGTGAAGAAGGCTTATCATCTTTCCTTGGGATTCAAGGTTGGTGACCAAGACAAGCCTTGGGCCCACATCTATGCTGTGCTACGTGTACAACACCTCTTTCACAGTGGTTCAGTGGCAAAAGACCATCAATGCCGTTTGCAGTCCCCACGGTGTGGAGAGAGCCAAGCAACCACATCAAAGACTGTTCCTTCTGCTTGGTTGTTCCTCTTCCCGGCGGAATAACAAAGCAAAAGAAGTCGAGAATAGTCTACCCAAACATTCTGTGTGCACTGAGACTAGTTCCAAATGGTGAGAACTTCCTATTCCAGAACCTCCAGCAGAGTATTCTCTTGATTCATCTGATGAGGACAAGGGTGAGCCGACCTGTTCTTCTCCTGTTCCATCAGCATGCAGGGATCCAGATTTTCACTGTGGTGCATCATCAACCCCACACAGACTGACACAGGAAGAACTAAGTGACCTGGTTCATGATTTGGACTTATCCAAGAACAAGGCAGAATTGCTAGGATCAAGACTCCAACAATGGAATCTTCTAGAAGAAGATGGCGCAATTACTTTCTATCAAAAGTGCCACCAGCAGTTGGAGCCTTTCTTCAGAAAGGAAAGTACTCTGGTAGTACTCTGGTATTCTGTTCCAATATTGAGGGCCTCATGAATGCATTAGAAATCACTCATGACCCACAAGCATGGAGACTATTTCTAGACTCTTCGAAACTGAGTCTTAAGGCTGTTCTTTTGCACCATGGAAACTGTCTTCCATCTGTTCTATACCTGAACAGCTCTACAAGAGACAAGCGAAGAAATCTAAGAAGTAGTCTATGACTTGATTTTTTACAGGTATTAACCTTAGGCCTATTACTATTGGCATGCACTTCGTGATGTAAACACCCATTTATTGCAGATTACAAAAAACCAGAGCCAAAATTAGAATCTGACTGTCATATTCATGTTGCGCACATACAAATTGATAGGAACTGACTAATTTTATTTCAGTAACATGACTTTTGTAAAAATTTGTTGACCAGTGTAATCAAATAAACATCAGCAGATTGACAAGATTTTTAAAAAGTTTAATAACAAAATATACCTCCTGTATATATGGGAGAAACCTAGTGAAACTGAATAATTCAATCAAGTAGCTTAAGTTACCTCCCTAAATAACTTCATCTAGAGACAGAGGACTTTAGGCAGGGGCGCTGGTCATCCAAGGGAGGTCACCAAAAACAGGCACAATACCAGAGGCATGACCTTTATGCAGATTTAAGTTTCTATCTTCTCCACTAAAAAGACTTAAAGTTAGTGGGTCTTCCCTGTACAGATAGAGACAGCCTAAGAAAGGGAGACTTTACACATGTGAATATTTCTTATAAAAGAAGAGCCATCACCCAACCTTCAGAGCCCCTCCTACGACATAACCCTTATGCCAGAGAGACATATTTTTGGAGTGGAAGATTTTGTTACCCTGCAAATGCAACTTTACAGATAGCCCTTCAGTTCAATTCCACACCATGCTGTTTTGGGCCACTCTGCCATATACCACAAGGAGGGACTATGGAGGTGGAGTGGGTTCCAATCTCTGTTCTAGTACATGGCAGCTGAGCAACTCCTCTCAAATCCTCAGTGTCCTTATCTGCAAAAAAGAAGTAAGAATGCCTCCCTCAAAAGGCTTAGAGGTGTTACAGTAATACTTACACAGTAACTAAGTATAGTATCTAAAACATAATGTGGAATTGGAAATAGTTCAGTACCAAACATTGCATTCATTTTGGTTAAAACAAAACTAGAAGCAAAAACATTTAATGATATCTGATGAGAAACTTTTAGCAGAGATAACTGTTTTTAATACAAGTGCTTTCAAGTATACAGGATACAGAGGTTTTCATTAATCCTTACTGAAAAGATAATAGAAAAGGTTGGAAGATACTTATGAATCATTTATCATAAAGGCACAAGATATAAAGGGCATTAGCCATGTACTGATTTAACCAAATCTCTACATATTTTTTATCCTGTCATTGTAAAATTGATTTGGGGGCAAGTTTGTTGCAAATGGAAAAAATTGTTCTGTACCATTCTGTTTGTATTTTCAGAGTTTTATTTTAATCTTCAGTGCAATGTAATCTTTAACCGCAAGGCTACAATTACTAATGGCTCGTTATATGTGCCTTTTTACAGAAAAAGTGATCAGCTAAAGTTTTTGTTATAGGAAATGAAATTTGCTCACCAAAATCATGACACATACACTAACCCTCTAATAGTTAGCTCTATATTTATGTCTTTTCTTGCTGAATTTTGTAATAAATTTACTATAATAAAGATTAGACTTTATCATCAGAAAGTTCTTTTATCCTTTCAGAAAAATTTCTTAACTATTATTTTCTCTACCATGAAAGATTAGTGCAAATTCAGTGTTGACTGTGGCTAGCAAGATTAGCAATTTTACTAATTGTTCACTTTCCCACAATTTGAAAACCACTCTAAGGCTAGTAACAGAGAAACCAAATAAAGTGTCAGGTAAAAGACAAAACTTGCAAGCTGACCATAGATCTGAAGCATCCAGCAAAGGAGGGGGAAGGAAGAGGAAGGGGAGAGAGCGGAGAGGGGTCAAAACAGGGGAGGGATTAGCACAAGGGACCGCCATGATGGATCACAGGTGCTATGGTGGGGGAAGAACTACGGGAACTACACAGGAAGGGAGAAATCAAATGTTGTCCAAATATTAACAGTGATGTAGGAAATAAATAAATAAATTTTTAAAGAAAAAGAAAGTAAAGTCATTCGCATTCTCATAGTGAAAACAAAAATGTAACACACCAGAGTGCAGGATTGAGTTAACTGTCCTGCTGGCACCTTGATTTTTGTATTAATTCTTGTCCTTGACTTCTTATAATAGTTGCTGGCAAGTACTGAGGCTTCTCTTAGAATCTGGGGCCCTGTATACTATACCTTTATCCCTTATTAAATACTAGCATCCTGACCATAAACCCAAGCTTATCACTAGTGCCTGGGACCTGATGAGAGCTTTCCCCTACTCCCAACCTACTAGTCTGTCTGCATCTCTGAACAAGGCCATTCCCAAGATTCTCTGGGCACCTGACTGTCGAAATGACAAGCAACAAAAATTACTGGCTTGCATTAAATTGTGCCTTGAGGGGCCTCCTTGGTGGTACAAGGGGCTAAGTCTCAGCACTATTAAGCTATCGCCAGCCATTACAGCACCAGTTTGATCCCCAGTCAGGCAGCTAACACATACAGCGCAACAGACCTCTCCTGTCTCTCCCACTGCTCCCCTCAGCAGTGTATTTCAGTCAATCCAAGTGTTCTGCTCCCCACTCTGTCTGTCTCTGGTGAATCCTCTCACCTCCCCACACTTCAGGCCTACACCCCAGTTCTTGTATGAATATATAAATAAATCTTTTTTAAAATGTGCCTTGATTATATCTCACAGTGAATAAAAATATAAAATCCCATAGTTTTAATCATGGCTCTAGTGTTGCTTTTTCCTTTTGATATTGGGCAAGATCAAGGGGTACCCAGTGACCACAAACCGTTAAGGGAAAAACCCTATGTTGCCTGTTCTAATGGTTTGTGTCACCCACATGCATCAAGCAAAGCAATCAAACCAATGTGCATAAAGATTTTTAATGAATGAGGGGTTCAAAGGGAATAGAGGGAGGCAAGAGGAGCAGGGGAGAGAAAGGGAAGTGAAATTCAGACTCTCCAACTCCAAAATCATTCACCCCTTCACAGGTGAAAACTCAGCCAAACAGGCAGGGACCAGAGTGAGGTGGCCAAGGCCCAAGAGCAAGGCCACCAAAAGTGATCCAAGGTACCTCCTGGCAAGAAACACAGAGAGTGGGCAGAGCCCAGATGGCAAGGAAAGAAGGAAAGAACCAAGGTACAAAATGTACCACCCAAGTTGAATTGTTGATGATGTGGTCAAGATGGCAGCTGCCATAGTTGCCAAGCAGAATCAGATCCAAAGCACTAAAGCCACAGTGATAGAGAGTGGGCACACATATGTTCCATGTGTTTATGTCCCACATGGCCACTCATTTCCACCCTTAGCTTCCAACAGTGCCCCTGTTCAGGAAGTCTGTTTCATGGCATGCTGGGAGTTGTAATGACCTCAGCAGTGTAGAGATGGAGTGGGGAAAATGGTGCTAGTTTCTCTGACTTCAGCAGCAGTCTGCAAGCCTAGACCCAAAGCCTCCTCTAACACTTCAAGCATAAACATAATCCTAGACCATGGCATCAAGCCAGAAACCATCCGTTTTGTAATTGAACGGCCTCAGGAATTGAAAGGTAAAGAGAAACTCAACTGGTGAGCTTGCTATTTCCTTCTTACCTTTTAAATTGTGATGCACATTATAACTTCAAAGCAAATGCAGTCTGAGAGCTATAACAGAGACCACACTTCATTATACCATTCTCTAGGACCTATATCAATGACACTATTTCTCTCCTATGCCAGTTCTCTCTTCTCTTCCCCTCAACTGCATTCCTAGGGGTAGGAGCGATCAACTCTTTCATCCTTACGGGCTCTTTCAAATCTGTTGTTCAGTGCTTTTGATCTCACCACTCAGTACTCAAAGTAGAGCTCTTGAAACTCAATAAACATGTTCATTTCTTAAGCAACTCAACTCATAAAAGAAAGGTTTGTCTATCAAGAATCTTATGTTAGAATTTTAAAATTCTTCAGAAATTCAGTTAATTTTTGTTCTGTGTATTTGTTGAATTTTGGTTTCTGTTTAAGGTAGTCAAAATTATTTAGATGAATTGTCCCATTAAAATAACTCAAAACAGTGGATAAAATTTATAAGACATGACTTTATAAACATTACAGAGCAGGTAAGATGACGGAAAAAATTCCAGAACCCAGAGAGTTTAGCAAAAGCAGAGCAATTAGGGCCTCCCTGGTAGTACAAGGGGTTAAGTCTCAGCCTATGAAGCTATCTACAGCCACTGCAGCATGAGTTCGATCCCCAGCCAGGGAGATTCCCACATGGCACAGCAGATCTCTCCTGCCTCACCCACTGCTCCCCTCAGCAGTATACTTCAGTCTATCTGCTTGTTCTGCTCCCCGCTCTGTCTCTGCTGAATCCTCTCACCACCCCATGCCTCTGGCCTACACCCCAGTTCTTGTATGCATAAATAAATAAATCTTTTTAAAAAAGCAGAGCAATTAGTCTTATCTCATCACCTCCTCAAGCTTAGGCACTCTGTGCTTCCTTTATTTGGACAGTTAGATTCTCTGGCTTGAGTAGGGATGAGAAAAAGAGGGAAGACGGGAACAGAAGTCAAGAATTAAGGCCATGGGCCTCCCTGGTGGCGCAGCGGTTGAGCGCTGCATTGTGGAGCTGTCGACAGCTCGCGATGCGAGTTCGACGCGCAGCCGGGGAGAATCCCACATGGTGTGGCAGACCTCTCCTGCCTTGCCCACTGCTCCCCTCAGCAGTGTATTTCTGATCTGCCTGTTCTGCTCCCCTCTCTGTCTCTGGTGAACGCTCTCGCCACCCCAGGCCTCTGGCCTGTACCCCAGCTTGTATGTATAAATAAATAAATCTTTAAAAAAAAAAAAGAATTAAGGCCTGTTCAAAAAGGAGAGTCTGTGATTGAAAGGCTTGCATCCTTTGTATGCAACCCAAGGAAACAAGAAATAAATTTATCCCCGGAGAATGTGGTAAAGTCATCTTCGTGCTGAGCAGAGTAAGAAAAAAGAGAAAGAAAAAATGAATTGCATATAGGGCCATGAGCAGCCCTACTATAGATTTACCAAAGCAAAAAAAAGCATTACAGAAGATAGTTCACAAAGATGAATGATTCATGAAGATGAATTGATGAATTGATCGATCAATTGATGAATTGATGAATTGATTCATGAAGATGAATGATTCATGGTTTATCATGAAGATAAACCAATAGTACAGCTTGAACACACACAAGCAAAATATACAAAATTACATTGAGAAATGGATAAACCCCAGTCATTTTGGGTAATTTTAGCACTACTATTTTGGTAACAATCACATGTAAAAATGACTCAGGATATAGAAGAGCGAACATCATGAAGAAGGATGACCTAATGGTTGTGGGCTCTGTGTGTATGTGTGTGTGTGCTCGCACGCGCATGCGTGCACACAAATCTCTTCACCCCAAAACAGCATCACACACATTATTTTCATTAACACAGAATATTTATAATTATTAACCATGAAGTCAATGTGCTCAATGGTTATATGAACTAAGAGGATCTTAGCCTATCAATCGTTAATGCTATCAACTAGGAGTTCCTGGGACTCTCACCTGGGCCTCACTGTTTGTGGCAAACCCACAAACATTGCCTCCCTTGGAATCTATATGGTGGTCAGCCTAACCCTTGTGGTTCTTATTATGATTATAAGATACATTTCAGCAAGAACCATCAGTCAACTTAAAACATAAAAAAGTGTATTACTGTAGGGGTGGAACAATCTTTTCATTTTTCGTTTTTAGATCCGTTGGCTGATATAGCAATTAAATTGATATAAAACATGTTAACAGAAGAAAAGCAAATTTAATTTCATACATACAGGGACTCCAAAGTTATAAAACCCAAGGGCTAGTTGGGCAACTGAGGCTTTTAGATATGGAGCACCCAGAGCTGAGGAATGGGGTAGGGGCATGAGACTTTAAAGGAGAGGAGGGTCATTTATAGGATAGAAAGTTGGTAGTTAGACGTAGGATAATTTGATACTTGCAGATAGATCATTCAGATAAAAAATTATCTTTGGCAATAGTTTTCTTTTGGGGCCAGCACCCCTATCTAAATTATTTTAGGTAGTTAAGGGAGTGGTAAAAGTTTCTTTTGAATCTGCTGGGTCTTGTTTCTCATCAGCTCAGAACTCACATGCCAAAGTGAAATGTTTTGGAATGGCCCAATCTGCTCCTCTTCGCTCGCAACCCCAAATTTCTTGCTGTATAGTTGGCCATCTGAGAATGAGACAGGTTTTGAACATCACATATTCCTGGTGTCCCTGAAAGTTACGGGAAAAGTTTGAGAAAGGCTTGGTGTATCCGAAGGGACCGAATGTTTTAAACAAGGAGTAACTCCGTGTTTTAGATGAGGAGGAAGACATATGTCTTTTATAGATCTGGTGTCAGAGCTTAAGACAGAGAGCCGACATCAAGAGATGGGATTGATGAAAAAGTTAGAGGCATTTCTGCAAAAACCATAAAGGATCCAAAGTGGCTACAGACCAAACACAAACACTAATGTGACAATATGAAATACTCCGTCAACCGCAGCATGTGTAGCCCAGGGGAAAACAGATGGTGAAAATGAAAATTCAGAATTTCCTCTGTAAATTATACTGAGAAAAATCCAGAAATTGCAAAGTTCACCATAAATGTTCAAATTTATGTGTCCTTTGTTCTGCAAATTGAAAAATAGAGAGTAAAACTTTGTATTTTAACCGGTAACACAAATTATATCTTAGGCACCAAATTTTATGATTGTACTAATTTAGTACCCTAAATGAGGGCTGGTCTGAGAATCCAAAGATTTTTAACTTTTACTGAAGTGAGATTTACATGACATAAAATTAATCTTCTCTTTTTTTTTTTTGGCAAAGAAGAACTGGGGTGTAGGCCAGAGGTGTGTGGGGGAGGGGGGGACAGAATGAAAGGATTCACCAGAGACAGAGCAGGGAGCACAAACGGCAGATCTACTGAAATACACTGCTGAGGGGAGCAGTGGGTGACAGGAGAGGTCTGCTGCGCCATGTAGCTCGTTGGCCAGGGATGGAACTCAGGCCGTAGTGGTGAAAGAGCTGAGACAACCCTAGGCGACCATAGAGACCCCCCCCAAAAATAAATTGTTTTAAAGTGAACAATTAAGTAACATTTAGTTTATTCATAATGTTGTGCAACCACACTCTATCTAGTCCCAAAACATTTTAATCATCTCAAAAGGAAACTCTGTAATCATTCAGCAGTTCCTTATCACTGCCCTTTCCTGTATCCCCTAGCAACCACCAATCTGTTGCTGTCATGTGAATAATTTCTGTGTAGTGCATATCTGTCAAACCTAGATGGGAAATGAAGTGAGTCAGCTGAAGGCCAAGCTTCTGATCTTGTGAGAGAAATGCAATGAACTTTCAGAAGTCATTGCTAATTTGCAAAGAGTGGATTCCAGTGATAAAGAGTATAAGAATATTGCAGAATCTGTAATTTGCAGAAGGAAAAAAAGCAATGGATGATTACCAAAAAAAAGAAAAACCCATGAGAGCATCTTTGTAAACCCTGAATTCCTCCAGTAAGTACTGATCTTCTGGGAAAAAGAAAAGACAGTCCCAACTCAGTGTATATTACCTGAAAACCTAAAGTTTATGAGAAGAAGCAGAACTCCACATCTAGGCTAAAAAGGCTTGAGGCAAAGGGGTGGTACACATTGCCAACAGAGCCAAAACTCTCAAAATACCTTGTTTCATTCACAAGCATTTTAATTTTATTTCATTTTAGAATAAACAGATGAAATTCTGCAATAAACTATACCCAATTAAAACCACCACCAGGGCCTCCCCGGTGGCGCAGTGGTTGAGCGCTGTGCTATGGAGCTGTCGGCAGCGGCGACGCGAGTTCGACGCCCGGCCAGGGAGAATCCCACATGGCATGGCGGACCTCTCCTGCCTCGCCCACTGCTCCCCTCAGCAGTGTATTTCTGATCTGCCTGTTCTCCTCCCTGCTCCGTCTCTGGTGAACCCTCTCGCCGCCCCACACCTCTGGCCTGTACCCCAGCTTGTATATATAAATAAAAAATAAATCTTTAAAAAAAAAATAAAAAAAATAAAACCACCACCAATAGTATGTATGGAAGGTGAGGTAAGCTTAGGAGGTTTCTGAGACCAAAGACACCTTAGGAGTAGAGTTACTCTATTATTGAGAATGTCGCCCATGCCCATATTTCTTTGAAGACAAACAGATAATGCCAAGAGACTAGACTATGACTCTTTTCTAGACAGGAAAATATGACCAGAGATTTATATTTTCAAATCAGATCATTTTATTCGCATTCTCCAACCTTTGAGTTCTTTTCTCAAAGTCACTTAAGATTGAGCACTGCTATTCTCATGATTAAGCTTTCTTTGTTGGCATGGGGAGAAGTGGAGGAGTGCTGAGTGCTGAGTGTAGAATCTCTTGGAGAAAGCAAATTATTAACTCCCAAAGGAAGGAGTTGAGAACATACCCTGCCAATGGAAGGAATTATCAATGGTACCCAGGATCCTGGTTACCTATATAATGACATATATGTGTGTGTTCTTTAATATTATTTAATATTTGTTAATATTATTTATTATGTGTGTTATTTAATATTTAGTGTTATTTAATATTTAGTTTAAACAGTAATGTGAATTCAGATGATATTGCAGCAAAGAACAATGCACAGTATAGGTGTGGTCAATTGGCACTCCAACAGGAAGTCCACAGAGTAAGAAAGCTTCTCAGAGTACTTTTTTTCCTTGTATCCCAAACAATAAGGTAGGCTTTGCTAATGAACATATTAAATGTTAAGAATTGGATTTTATGGGTGAAATAATGGTATACTGACCAGGATGATAACTGTTGTTAATAGATACACGCATGATATTAAAAGTAGTTAAGGTTTATAGACTGGCTAAATCTACTGTTAAGAGACACTGCCCACCTTTGCATGAAGATTTTTTTAAGAATCTAATGAAACTGATAGATTTTACCCTTTGGAAAAGAGTCCATGTCTTCATCAGTCATGTGTCTGTCCCACTACTCATTCAGGAACATGATTCTTAAACTTGGTTGCATATTAGAAGTAATTGGAATGGTTTTTAAAACTGTAAAAGTCAAAGCCACACCTCAGAACAATTAATTCAGAATCCCTGGGAGAGCAATCCAGGCATTAGTGGCTTTAAAGCTTCCTACTGATTCCAAGTGCAGCCAAGTTCGAGAACAACCGATGTGAGAAGATGTATGGTGGCTAGGCGTTAAAGATTCTAGTTAGTGCAATGGTTTTGGATCTTTCTAGAGTGTCCCTTTCATGCAAGGAGGTAGTTGAAACACCTAAAGGGACAGAGAGCTCAACTTTTAGAGTCCACAGATATAGGTTTCATGACCTGCTTCAAGCCTGCTGTATAATCAACGTTTCATTCATCTATGTCTGATTATGTGACAGCACTTGTTCTAAGATTTGATTTATAGCAACACAAACTACCTACTCACCACCAACTTTTGGGCAACTTTGTCTACCACAAATAAGCTCTGGGCTGAGCAGGACCAAATTAGCCTGAGTGAGATGGCAGTGGCAGCCAGGAGTGTGGTTAGTTACACAACATGCTTTGTACAGGAGAGTGGAGTGGAGTATGTATAAATATATATATATGTGTATATATATATATATATATGTAAATATATATATGTAGAGAGAGACAGAAAAGAGAGAGTTTGTTTTTAGGGAACTTACAGACTAAGTTTGGAAGCACGTTTCTTTACTTAAATAAAATATTATTTTGGAATAATTTTAGATTTATTAAATTTATTACTATAGAATTTCTGTATACCCCACAATCTGATGTCTTCTATTTTTAACATCAAAAAAACATGGTATATTTGTCAAATCTAAGAAACCAACACCGGCAAATTACTAACAACAAAATTATAGCCTAATTTGGACTTCATTCATTCTCCCACTAATGAACTTTTATCTGTTCCAGGATACCACGTTACATTTACTTGTCATAATCCTTGGTGTCCTGTGGACTATGATTCTAAAAACTCTTATCCATGGAGAAAGCAGCAACTATCTGCGTAACAACCATACCCTTGCTTACTGTGCCTTTTCTGGCAACATCCGATAATTGGCCTGGCATTTACACCCAAAACTGTCTTTTTTTTTTTTACATACAAGCTGGGGCACAGGCCAGAGGCGTGGGGTGGCGAGAGGGTTCACCAGAGACAGAGCGGGGAGCAGAACAGGCAGATCAGAAGTACACTGCTGAGGGGAGCAGCGGGCGAGGCAGGAGAGGTCTGCCCCACCATGTGGGATTCTCCCCGGCCGGGCGTCGAACTCGTGTCCGCCAGCTCCACAGCGCAGCGCTCAACCACTGCGCCACCGGGGAGGCCCCAAAACTGTTTGTCTTTTGACTGAAGATAGTATTTAAGGAGGTGGTGAGCCATTTCGGAGAATTACTTAGTTTTCCTGGGTCTCTCCCTTGTGCACAGGAGGTATGATGTCATTAAACTTACATTTGTTTTCACCTGTTAATTTGTCTTTTATTACAGGAGATGCCTTAACAAGAACCTGGAAGGTGTTAAAAATAAAATTTATCCAGATAAATTTAGAGCTCTAATTGGCTTTATTAAAGGATACATGAATCAGGTAGCATCCATTCTAGCAAGTAGGAAGGCAGTGATAAGAGGACTTTATAGCCAAAAAAAGAGTGGCACAAGATACTGGCAAAAAAAGAGAATGATTATTTCAGGCAAAGTCACCTTCCCTTACTCAAAGGCAGGAGGGTCTTATGCCAACTACCTTGTGTAGGCTGACCAGGGAATAACAGATTGATTCGTTAAAATTTCACTTTGGGGAAGGCTAAAAATGAAATTAAGTTAGGTATTTAAATCCTGGTGGGGTTTGGCATAAAGGATGCCATGTTGGTCCTTTTTTAAACTAAGGATAGAATGGAAAATTACTTTTCCTCCCTTCCAACAGCCATGAATTAGAGGAAAAAGGTTCTGTGAACATGTCAAAAAAAAGCACAATATGTATCAATCATCAACATAATGAGTATTTTTCAAAATTGACTGTTCTGATTTTCAATTACTAATTTGGTATTTTCACATTTCAGCTGTATGTTCACAGCACCCAAATCAAAATTTAAAAAAGACATATTAAAAATTCTGTTAGTGTGTTTGACTACATAAAATACCACAAATGTATGGTGGCTTTTCCCCCAGTGTCAGGGAAGAAAAGAAATCATTTTGTACCTCTCTGGGTTCCTCTAGGGCTGGATGAATAACCAAAACTGTATCAGACAGGTTAGCAAAGAAAAACAATCAATTCAATAAGACATGTATTGAGAATTTATATAGTTGTAAATGCTAAAGAATAATGGAGCTGACCAGGAATTATCCAACCTTTTGAGACCTAGGGGAGACTCACATGACAGACAAGAAGGGGGTGAACTCAATCTTACTCTGAGAGAAAAGATAAGATTCTTAAATAGAGAGAGACTATGTTTACTGATAAACCTAGAACTGGATGAGACTCCCAAACTACATTTTTCTAGGTCATAATAGGGAAAGTAGCGACTACCTGGTAAAGAATGTAAAAATCTGTCACTACGTTAGAACATCTCTCACTGGTTCTGGGTCCTGCTACTGTCCACAGCCACAAATGCCCACAAAACGGTCACTGGTGCAGCAAAAAGGGGAAAAACAAAAAACAAAAAACAAACAAAAAAAAAACAATTTATTCTAATCAAGAAGGTAGAAGGAGAGGGCAAAGGTCCAGCTACTAACCCATAGTGGCAGATAGAGTTGCTGCTACAAGAACCGGCAGGATGTGGCAGAGGTCTGCTGCTGCTAAGGTTGGGGGGGTTCCCACCCCGCCCCCTGTTCTGGTGGGGGAGGAGGTAAAAGTCCACTGCCTGGAATTGCCCTTCACAGTAGATCAAAGAAAAGGAGAACAAGT
The DNA here is from genome assembly GCA_004024925.1 of Scalopus aquaticus. Classification (NCBI taxonomy): domain Eukaryota; kingdom Metazoa; phylum Chordata; class Mammalia; order Eulipotyphla; family Talpidae; genus Scalopus; species Scalopus aquaticus. The sequence goes on along the minus strand of PVIJ01009072.1, from coordinate 13,520 downwards.
CCACAAGCATCACTCCCTACTAGAGTCTCCCGAGAATGGCCGCTCAGCTTTTCCCCTTTCCCAGAAGTCCCCTTGCTCAGGACATCAGTGCCCAGTTCATGCCAAGGCACTGCTCAGGCATAGTCCCCTTCAGCTAGGGTAGTGCCTGACACAGAGGGCAGAGTTTGGTCGCACATTAGGGTTTGAGCCCAGGAGGGGAAGCAGCATAGGCTGCCCAGATGGCCTGGTTTGCAAAGCTCAGCAGCTCCCATCAGCTCCCACACAATGATCCCTTCTTCAATTACAGCAAGGGCAAAAGGACTTGGTCAAGAACAGAAGCTTCGGGCCTCCCTGGTGGTGCAGAGGTTAAGAGCTGCGCTGTGGAGCTGTCAGCAGCAGTGAGTTCGACCCCGGCCAGGGAGATACCCACACAGCGCTGCAGAGCTCTTCTGCCTCGCCCGCTGCTCCCTTCAGCAGTGTATTTCCATTGATCTGTCTGGTCTGCTCCCCACTCTGTCTCTGGTGAACCCTCTCGCCGCCCCACACCTCTGGCCTGTACCCCAGCTTGTATGCATAAATAAATAAATCTTTTAAAAAAATAAACTTAAAAAAATATATCAGGAGGTGCAGACCAGAGGTGGGGATATGGAGATTGAGGGCCATTAGAAAGTCCTCAGTCCTTACAAATCAACCTAGTCACACCCTAAAAGTGATTAATTTAACAACAAATAACAATTCCACAAAAGAATAATCCCCTCCCAAAAGAAGAACACTGTATCAGTGCAATCTCTACACTGGAAATGAGAGGAGAGCTGGAAAAACGCAGCTCTCCTTCCAAGACTGCCCATCTGTGCCTATGCAGATGTCTCATTTCTTTTTTCTCCTTTCCCTAATAAACCTGTCCTTTTAAAATGTAACCTTCACCTGCCTGTACCTGTGTAAACGTCTTCATCTCCTGGGTAAACTTGCCATGTGCCACTGAAAAGGGAACTCCGATGAAATATTTCCCAGAGTAACCCAATGAGCCCACTCATTGAGCCCAACATCTCATCAAAACGACATCATTTTCCATATAAGTTTATTTGCTTATACATGATGGCGTTTTCTTAAATTGTATTTTAGGGAAGGTGTGTAACTTTTTGGAAACTTTAGTAATGATTTTCACTCGATGCAATTCAATTTGAACGATTGTAAGAGAAGAGACTGCAGGCAAGAAGGATAATTTGGAAGCCACTAGCTTGTGCTTAAGTTCTTTTTGAATGATAATTAGAAAGTGATAAAGATGAACACGTATTAATACGTGAGCGGCCACCTGATACTGGTGACAAAAACACGTACTAATACGTGAGCGGACCACAAAGTGTTAAGTTCTTTTGCACTAAGAGTATACTTTGTCTTTATGTAGGAAATGGCAGAACCCATTTAGGGAGTAAGTTTGGGAGTCCCAGAGTGCCCCTCAGCCTGCCCACTAACACCTACAAGACTTAAATGAACTTTAAGTTAAACAACTTCATTTCTCATAGTCCAAGAACATCTGAAAATGATGTTTAGTATATCTTTTCCTATCCTGCTAACTAATGCTTTATTATTTGTGACTTTGAATCCCTTTAAGTCAGAAAACACATGTTACCTCACTAAAGGAAATCACTATCTGGGTTTTGTTTTGCCTTTTGTTTGCTTGTTGACTTTGATCTAAGCCACTGACTAGAAAGTAGCCTTTACGCCATTTTGTTAAATGTTCTCTTTCAGTTTTCTTATCTACTAAGTTGGGACAGGAAATTGCTATTTGGAATCCTTGTCTATAAGGTTGTGAGAATTTCATTATAAATCTGTGTCAGGCTCATAGTAAGCATTCAAAAAAGGTAAGCTATGATAGTACTCAGTATATAAATTTTTTTCTCTTCTAGTGACTTGATTTGTTTCATAAAGTGGGGAGTGTCCACATCTTGATGTTTCCTATCTGGATTTATTTTATCTTTACAAATTGTCTCCATTAACTCTTTGAAGCTAATCTACAGATTTCCCTTATCTTGCAGAAAAACTGGCTAAAAGAGTAAAGAATATAAGTCCTGGGGCTATTCCTTCACAAAGTCAAATTTCCTATTTCCATTTAGAAGTAATTGTTTTGCTCAGACTATTTGCCTATTTAGCATATCACTTTAAGTTGAATATTGGTTCAAGAAAGAGGAGGTAGAGGTATTCTAGGCTGCTTTATGTATTATTTTATTTTTATGTCTTTATTTGGAGTTTCTGGTATATTCTAAAAACTATACTATAAGAAAAAGATAAACTGAAAGAAAACAAAGTAAATAAATAGAATCCACTGATTTTCCCTTAAACATCCTAATTAAGGACTTATACAAGAAACTCAAATTAGACACAAAAAGGACTTTACCATGTAGGGGAACAAAATCTACCAGCCCCCAAATTTGTATTTTGGGCATAAGGATTATTTCATGGGAAGGGCTCAGAGGGTGGGGTGGAGGTTGCTCTTTGTAAGAGACGTTTACATCTGTAAAGAAAATATCTCTCCTTGCTAGGGAGTCTCCTTATTCTTTAACCCTATAGATAAGGAAGACCCAACCTCTTTACCCTTACCAGTGGGAAAAGCAATTTAAATCTGTATAAAGATCTTGCCCTTGTTGATATGTCTTTCCTGGTGATCTCCCATGAATGACCTTTGTCTCTTGCTGAAGACATTTAGTGTGATGATTTCATCATTTTGCTAAGTTATGCCGTTTTACTGAATACATATATACAGGAGGCATGCATGCTATCATTAAACCTCCTTGTCTCCTCAATCTGCCTGGTGTTTATTTGATTATTTGCCAGCCTAGAAGTACCTAGATGCGTAGAAGAAAATTGTTACCCCCTAATTTAGTCTAGGCAACAAAAGAAAGGCAGGCACTGGTACATTTAGGTCTCAGGGATAATGAGAACACGCTCTTTGCCAGGCTCTGTTGTTCTGTGGTCTCCTTTATCTCTGTAAACCAGGTTCTGCCACATTCTTCCACCTGCCTGCCACAGCTCTTGTCCTCACAGCTTCACGTCTGAGAGGGGCTGAGCAGCAGTGAAGTTGCAGAGAAGCTCTCTGACTCCCTGGCCCAGAGCCTGTCACCGTGTAGGAAGGTGCCCAGATGTGACTGGCAGCCTCCACTAGAATCCTCTGGCACAGTTAAAGAGGAAAGATGATTATAACAGAAGATTATCAGTGATACCTCCAGATGAAAGAGGTAGGAATGGGACGGTTAGGGAAGATAAATATATATTTATGGAGGAATTTTGGTGTCCACCTGCCTGAAATATGTTCTGAATTTCCAGTTTTCGGTTTGTGTGACCATGGAGAAGTAGTAGTGTAGTGGGCAGGGTATGGTGCAACCTGGGACCCCAAAACCTGCGTGCTCTAAGTGGGTTCTACTATCTGCTGCATTAAGGCAAAGCAGACTCAGTGTGAAAGAACTTTAAAAGGATAGTGCGTATATATAGAGAGAAGCAAAGAAAGGATAATGGTTTCTCAGTAAAACACCCAAAGTTACCACCCCCTTATGGGTGAATGCCCAAATAGGGTTGCACAAAACAGAGTTTCTGAAGGCCAAAAAGTTGCCACATGTCTAAAGCTAAAAGTCAGTAAGCTTAAAATTGTTGGGGGGAAAGAACATCCTGAACAAACTCCACAGAGGTTTTATGAACCCCAAACCCACCCTAGACCAAAGAGATCCAAGACACCCAAGACTACAAATCCCATAATGTCATCACCACCGAAGGGAGGATTGCTGGGATCTGAGGGTGCAGTTAAGCAGCCAGGCTTGGTATATAAGCAGACACGTGGGCCTTGAGGGTCAGCTGGTTTTTCTCCGGCTTTTCAGACGCATTCACCAATTTATCTCGCTTATTTATTCCCTAAGTTATTCATTTCTCCATTTCCCCTTTTTGTAAATAAATCCTTTATTAGCCCTTTTTGTGTGTGCCTGCAATTGAGCCTCATTATAAGTCCCTTTTAAGCATGCAGGTGAGGACCGACAGTCAGGCCAACCCATTTCACATTGGGGTTGCCCTGGAACAATATAAGAAACAGGGCCATGTAGTATCAAGTGCCTCAGGCACAGTATTAGGCTCACATTATTCATACAATAAGTGAAACACCTTCAAATTACCATGTCCTCTGCATTGTCTGAATGATCCCAATTTCTCTATTAAATGAAGCTAATACAACTTTTCATTCTGAAAACAGAGGGCTAGATCAAATTCCTTTTAGGATTTTTTCTACCAGCCTTACGACAGGAACTAAAATAGTAACCACGATAATCAATATTATTTAGATAGTTGGTAGCATGGGAGACAGTCTTATTTTCTGTGAGTTTAGTTCCCTCCCAACAGAGATTTCTGTGTTCTTGTGGCCGTGTGGTTTGAACTCAGTTTGACAAAAACTTGTGGATTACTCTGTTCTTAGAGGAACTCTTGAACCCGGTGATAGGTTAGAGTTGGAGAACTTCAGAGTTCTTAGTTGTTCTCATGCAGACCTTCTGATGACTCCCTTGGAAAGCTGCTTAGAGCATCCAAGCTTTCTCTGCAGAGGTATTTGAGCATGGTATGAGTGGGTGGCCAGTGGGCAGGAAGGAGACAGTAGGATTTTACCACTGCACACTTCCTATGCGATGGCCAAAAATTTATTTCCAAAGCTCTGATACTTAAATTGCTCCGAATATGTTTAGGAAACAGCTTTAAATATTTCTAATCTTGCAAAGAATGGCAGTTTCATTCATATGTGGCAGAATCGTCCTGGGCAGTCATACACAGCTTTTTGTTTAAGATTCATTTATTTATGCATACAAGAGCTAGGTGTAGGCCAGAGGTGTGGTGGGGGTGAGAGGATTCACCAGAGGCAGAGTGGGGAGCAGAACAGGTGGATCTACTGAAATACACTGCTGAGGGAAGCAGCGGGCGAGACGAGAGATCTGCTGCGCCATGTGGGTCAGCTCCTTGGCCAGGTATCAAACCCATGCTGCAATGGCTGCTGATAGCTCCATAGTGCTGAGACTTAACCCCTTGGGCCACCAGGGAGGCCCCATACACAGCTTTTTTAATGCCTGTAATGGGGCCGTCACTCTACTGATAAGGGAAATAGGGTCACTATTTTGCATGATCTGAAGAGAAAGGGTGTTGTCCCTACTTCTAGTGCCAAAGACTGAAATGTGGCTTATGCATTGAGTGTTAATGACAATGATTTTTGTGAAATAAAAGTAGATTTGGAGTCAAGTTCCCTAAATCCACTTGGTCTATGCTTAATTGAGGCAGAAATATTTGGATGGATTCTAACATATATCTCATGGGCATTTCTCAAAATCACTTTTTACTCGGCTATTATCCCACTTCAAGGAGAAAGTTTAAAACAGCCCCCTTTGGAGTTAAATACCTACTTTCCTATGTGGACATAATCATTTTTCTTTGAAAGATCATTCACCTGTAAGTCCTTGGTTTGAAATTACTGCTTGGATCCTGCAGTTTTCTCCTCCTTCCACTTTCCATCTAATATACAGCCAAATATTGCTTGTGATGTTTTCCATTTCAGCATGTATTCAGGTCAACTTGGTTAACTAATTCCCCAGAGAAAGAATCAAATCATTTTATCGAATGTTGTGTTCAGCATTCATACTAATCTCGCTTCATATGATTGATTGCAATTTTTTTCTACTTATGTAACAATAGTTTGGTGCTAAGGTGAATGTGAAGACTCACAGGTCTCTTTCCAAAAGAAATATGATCCATGACCTCTACAGCAACAAGAAGAAAACTCACAGGAGAATGTAACTGAATGAGGCAGAAATCTTGATGATTGTAAAATGAATCTCAGAAATACTATCTCAGTTTGTTTGACCAAAGGGAGACAATGGGAAATGATGAGTATCACAGTGTGCTATGGTATTTGCATGACAGCACTGTGCCCTAAAAAGGGGATCTCAGCATGACAGATCTGAACTAGGTCATAAAGGAAAAATTTGGATGTGATGATTGATTTTTGCATCATAGAAACATCCTCATGGAGCTTGTGTACATGTGCATACAGGCTGAGTCTGCAAATGCTGTAGGATTTCAATGAGTCCTCTTCCCCTCCACCCCCACTCCCGGTAAATCACAAGTGGCTAAAGCATTAACAGCGAGATGCTGTTACCTTGCCATTGGTTTGCCACAGGTGCTAAGATCATTCATTTGTGAGTGCCATGAAGACATACCACTTAAGACTTCAGTGCCAGGTTAGTTGATCACTACAGACCAGGTAAAGTGACCTCTGACACTTGTGAATTTCCTTGGGTCCTATGGAGGAAACAGAGAAAGTCCATTTCCTTCTCAGTTTTGGAGATGTGATGCCATTTTCAGCTGCCAACTACCAGTCTGCTGGTGCTTGGTTGGGGTGGGAAATACTTACAAGAGCAACTGATGAGTAAGTCCAAAGTGCATCCCTGCAAAAACCTACCAATACACATGATGAGCAGACAAGGCTGCCCCTTCCTCTCCTTTCATGAAAATGTAATTCTCTATTTCTCGGGAAGCTGAGCCAGGTATCTCCCTTCCCATGTGTCACAGATGAGCAGCCCCTAAGGGATTTCAACCTCCACACTGGGATGCACTCAGTTCTTATTTGAATCAGGAGGGGTAAGAGGCTTGAGCCTTCAAGTTAACTGTAATGGGTTGGTTGTTGCTCTGCCAGACTGGGACATGGACAGTCATCACCACGCCCTGTTCCAGGAAGCCAAGGGGTGAGGCACAGCCACCTGACCCTACCTGTCTTTATGTCTCTGTCTGGTCCACCCCCGCTGGGTGAAGATGGCAGTGATTGTTGGATGGATACTGGGAGGGAGTTTCTGTGGAGCAAGGAGCACCAGGGTGGAGAACCAGCTGGCAGGGAAGTCTGAGTTTAGGCTTTAAGCCTTATCATATCCCTCGTTGACCCATGGGGCTTGACATATAAAATAGAAATTCAAAGATCAACTTATTAAGAATTTCAAGATGACTTCTGGGATGATGGTATGAAATGATAAGTTTTGTGGATCCTTTTCCTTCTCCAGTGAAACAACCATAACTGGTGAGATTACTGACATGTATGTAAATACATATATGTAAATAATATTTACAATACAATGAAACACGCACACACAAAGGAACCAATTAAGATATTAAAATCTCTGGAAGTTTTTCTAAGGACAGGCATTAAATAAAAAAGTGCTGGGGGAAAAGGACGCTCTGAAAGAACTCCACAAACACAAGTTCTATGGACCCCACCCCCACTCCAGACCAAAGAGATGCAAGACACCGAGGACTACAAATCCCATATCATCATCACAATATCATAATATCATCAAAGGAGGATTCCTGGAAACTGAGAGTTGAGATAGGCAGTCAGGTTTGGTATATAACCAGACATGTGGGCCTTGGGGGTCTCTTGGCTTTTCACCAGCTTTCAGTGTGTCATTGGGATTCTAGCTCAGCAGAACTGGTAGGACACATCCACCAGTTTGCCTCCCTCTTTCTCCCTGAGTAATTCATTTCTTCATTTCCCCTTTTTTGGTAAATAAAACCTTTATTAACCATTTTGAGTGAGCCTGCAGTTGGGTCTTATTTTAAGTCCCTTTTAAGCATGCAGGTGAGGACCCACAGTCAGGCCAACCCATCCCACATTGGGGTTGCCCCGTAACAAAAGTATATTTAAGAAAAACTTCCAAATTTCATTTAGTGACAGTCTGTGGCACTTCAACCACAAACTCCTCCCACATTCTCCTCCCAGCTCAGTGTGATAGGAGCACCACCATGGTAAGATGCAGACAAGAACACAGGGCTTACTCTCCTCCAGGTTCCGGTTCGAGGCAACAGCATCTCCCCCTGAGAGCCAGACAACCAGTTATTCTCAGTCCCAGCAGCTTGCAGTTGCAGAGGTGGATTCCAGGAAAAGGTAGGCTGAGCGATCTGGGGGACTTCTTTTCCCACCTAGCCCCTCTTCTAGGACAGAGCTTCACTCCAACCTTAGCAGGCCAACAACACTCAGGCTCCAATTACCTTCATCCCAGCTCACTCACTGGGTAGAGGGTCTATGATGTAAGAGTAAAGAAAGAAGATGAAAGGAGGGTACCCTACTTAGCCCAGTACCCTCCCTGTCCAAGAAGCTAAAGTGTCACACCAAGAGAACTGGGCAATACTGCTTACCACCACCGCCTTCCTCCCACCCCCTAATCAGTGGTGGTTCTGCCCAAGTGAAAAGGCAGGCTATAAGAACAGAAAGCTCTAAGGCTCTCTCCAAGGGGAATGACTGCATTTGGAATAGATGTGGTATTTTTACACTAAGAATCTTCCCCCAAAACAATGGCAATGTTGGTGGTAATCCACTACAAAGGTTGATAGAACAGCAAACTGAACCTTAAAGTAGCCAGATGTATATCAGAGAAAATCAGGGAAGGAGATGGATAACAAGAGCCCTCACAGGGTTGGAGCAAACCTCAAATACTATCCTCAAAGATTACCTCTGCAAAACAACAAATATAATGGGATTAGACTGTGGAACAATTTCTGCCTCAGAACAGTATTGAAAACAGTAGCAAAATCAGCCAGTAATTAATGAAGCCTAACAGCTGCATGTGAATCCAACTGAAGCAAAGAGCTTAACAGAGAGATCAGGGAAAGAAACACAGAGCCCTGCTGAAGCCACTGTCATTCCAGGAAGAATATGTGTATGTCCACGGCTGTGCCCTCTGAAGAGTTCCATCACAGGGCTCAGCCTGCTGGGGAAATAGATTTCATTAAAATAGTCCAGCCAAGTCACTAACCAAATAAGCAAGCAAATAACAATGAGCCCCAGAAGGGGGATGAGTATCTGAAGTTGCTACAATATATTATCCAAAATGTTTTGTATCCAAGAAAAATGTGACTCACAGATTAAACACACACACACACACACACACACACACACACACACACACACACACACACTGTAAATAATGATAAAGGACTGAATGTGTTTCCCCTAGTTAAGGGGAGGCAAGGATATTCACTCATACCACTTTTTTTTTTTTAAAGATTTATTTTATTTATACATACAAGTTGGGGTACAGGCCAGAGACGTGGGGCGGCGAGAGGGTTCACCAGAGACAGAGCTGGTAGCAGAACTGGCAGATCAGAAATACACTGCTGAGGGGAGCAGCGGGCGAGGCAGGAGAGGTCTGCCGTGCAATGTGGGACTCTCCCGGGCCGGGCGTCGAACTCGCGTCGCCACTGCCGACAGCTCCACAGCGCAGTGCTTAACCGCTGCGCCACTGGGGAAGCCCCACTCATACCACTTTTATTTAACATTTTATTACCTCTACCTAGGTCAATTAGACAAGAAAATTAAGAAAAAGACATCCAGACTAGAAAGGAAGAAGTAAAACAAGATTTCTTTGAAGATAACATGATCTTGCATATAGAAACTTGGAAGGAATCCACTAAAAATACTTAATAGAATTAATAAATGAATGACTTCAGCCAACTTTCAAGGAACATGACCAAAATACAAAATTTATTTTACTTCTATACATTAGTAATGAAAGTTAAATTAAGGAAATAATTTCATTTGCAATAGCACGTTAAATGAATGGAAAAACATCCCATGTTCATGAAACAGAAGATTTAATATTGTTAAGATGGTAACTCACCATAATTTGATCTATAGAATCAATCCAATACCTGTCAAAAATCCCAGCTGGCATTTTTGTAAAAACTGACAAGCTAATGATAAAGTTCATGTGGGAATTCAAGGAATGGCCAAAATGATCTCAAAAAAGAGAAAACAAAATTGGAGGATTCGCACTTTCCAACTGCAAAACTTAACTATAAAACATCAAAATCTAACAGATCCTGGTATGCAGATAATGGAAAACAACAAATAATCCAGAAATAAACATTTACATTTATGGTTCATTGATTTTTGACAAGTACGCCAAGACAACTGAACAGGAAAAGAATCGTTTTTTCAACAAATGATGCTGAAATTCTAACAGTATATCCAAAGAAAGGGGAGGTTCCAGGTTCCCTGCACCACTCATGGAAGGGTGGAGCTGAGCAAGGAGGAAAAGCTAGAAAGAAACTGGGAAAAGTACTTGGGAAGAAGACTAAAAACGAAGAAAGAAGCCGAGAGTGATGGTGAGAGAATACGTGGAGGAGGCACGTGGAGCAGAGAGACATGTGAAGAAGTCGTGCTTGCTTCTCAGCCTTGGACTTGTACCAGAGACTTGGTGGACGTGGAAAGAGACACTTGAAACAGACAGAGACAGAGACCCGTGGGGAGCCTGACCATGGCACCCTTCATCTTGACTTGGATTTCAGTTTCGCTCTTTTCCTTCCAGACTGCCTGGCCCCTACTGCCCCTCTCCTGTGGTTCCTCACCAGAAGGTGCCTTAGACTTGTGGCAAGTTTTCGGACCTCAGTGGCCCTGCCTTGGGCCAACGCTGTTTGGCTGGGCATTTACCCATGAGGGGATGGGTAAAGAAGCATTGGGTGCTTCTCATTTGGAAACTATTTTAACAATAATATTTATTTTTTCTTTATTGCACACTAAAGTTATTTTCCATTGAAGGTCTTATGCATCAAGGGTATGTTTATCTTTATGCAGTGGAAGGCAGAACCCATTTAGAGCAGGCGGATTTGGGGGTCCTGTGGTGCAACTTACTTTGTCCGATAACAAAAAATATATATATGCAAAACAAGAAGTTGCCTCTCCTGGGGCCTCCCCGGTGGCGCAGCGGTTAAGCGCTGCGCTGTGGAGCTGTCGGCAGCGGCGACGCGAGTTCGACGCCCGGCCGGGGAGAATCCCACATGGCGTGGCAGACCTCTCCTGCCTCGCCCGCTGCTCCCCTCAGCAGTGTACTTCTGATCTGCCTGTTCTGCTCCCCACTCTGTCTCTGGTGAACCCTCTCGCCGCCCCACACCTCTGGCCTGTACCCCAGCTTGTATGTAAAAAAAAAAAAAAAAAAAAAAAAGAAGTTGCCTCTCCTTCCTTATGCCATAGATGGAAATTAACTCAAAAAGGGTCATAGACTTAAATATAGGAATTAAAATTATAATAAATTTTTAAAAATGAGTGAATCTTTAAAACTTTCTTGAACGTAATAACTAATTGTATAAACTACAAAAGGAAAACTGGATAAAATAGACTCAATCAAAATTAAAACTTCAAAGGATATCATAAAGATAGTGAAGAGACATCTCAAGGATAAAGGAAAATATTTGCAGCTTATAAAACTGATATGATTCTTATATCCAAAATATATAAAGAACACTTATAAATCAACAGCAACAAAAGTAGGAGTGAGGCCATTTATGGGGCTACTGCAGATAACTAAGAGGAGATGAAGGATGAAAGTAGTTTGGATTAAACATGATAGCTGAGAAGTGGTCAGATTGAAGATGTACTTGTTTAAATGTAAAACTGACATACTGCTGGAGAGTTAAGATTGAGATTTTCCTGGTAAATTTCTTGGTGTTAGTCATGATGTGTGTGTGTGTGTGTGTGTGTGTGTGTGTGTGTGTGTGGTGTATGAACTTTTTTTTTAAATCTTATGTTACCAGATCTTGTCAAATAAGACCAGGATGCTACTTGTATGTATTAATTGTTTGTGCCTCGGGATTCTATGATAGATAAACTACTACGTAGGAGAAACTTCACCTAAAAGAGTATCTCACATTCTCATAATAGAATTAAGGATTACCTTAGCAACTGGTTTCCTAAGAGTGGCTCAGAGATTTTGAATGTTCAATCAAATCTGAGCGTAGCCCTGTTTGCTATGTTATCTCGGGTACTTCAATATTTCCAAATCTAAAGATGTATTTTATAAAGCAGATAAAATAACTTTGTAAGTTTATTGAGAGAATCGTTTGTTTGTTACATTTAAAAAGTCTGGTATAGAACAGAAGTCCATAAGTGGTAGTCAACATAATGTATCACTACCTAAAATATGTCGAGAAATTCAATCATCTTCTACATAAATGAACACATGTGTTTATACTTTGCCATGATGTGACTATTCATTTTTAAAAGATCCAGTGAAATTCTGAGACATTAAATACAACAGAATAATAATTAATCTTTGACCTCATTGCCTCAACATTTTTTAAAAATCTACTGTTTCCAATTCCTTAAATTTGAAGGAAGGGAATGTTTGTATGCAAAATTACATTTTGAAGACTCCCCATAGTTTTTTGACTTAAAAACAGAAGAAAACTATAAGTTAATATTTTTAAAAGTACAACAGAATTAAGTTTAAATTTTATCTTTATATTAAAATTATGTAGAAAAATATGAAATTAAAGCCTAAGTCAGAATTAGAAACAACCAGATAATGTGGGAAAGTGATCTGACAGAAAGGAAAGAATTTTTTTAATGAAGTGAAGATTAAACTAGGAGAAATATTAGCATTGTGGAAAGTGCCTTAAAATAAGTAAAACATTAAAAAGCAGGTTTCTTAAGTGAAAAAAAAAATTAAGATAGATATAATGAGTTTAGAGAGAGCAGTAGATATGGAAAATAACAAGAAGAAATCCAGAATACACATAATAGGAAGAAAGAGAATATCAAATCAGTGAGATATAAAAAATAATAAAATTAGTATTAGATACTAATATTATTAGTACCAGATACTAATTAGTTACTGATTCAAGAAAATTACATTTTTTTGAATTAGAAATGTTTTGACACTGGGCCTCCCTGGTGGCGCAGCAGTTGCGTGCTGCGCTGTGGAGCTGTCGGCAGCGAGCAATGAGAGTTCGACGCCCAGCCGGGGAGAATCCCACATGGTGCGGCAGACCTCTCCTGCCTCGCCCGCTGCTCCCCTCAGCAGTGTGTTTCTGATCTGCCTGTTCTGCTCCCCACTCTGTCTCTGGTGAACCCTCTCGCCACCCCACGTCTCTGGCCTGTGCCCCAGCTTGTATGTATAAATAAAAAACTCTTTAAAAAAAAAAAAAAGAAATGTTTTGACACTGCATATTAGAAGGGAAATACCTAGGAAAATTGACACCAAACATTCAATACTAATTTGTTTTCTACTAAAATCGTCTTATTTAAAAGGAAAAGGCATTATTTGAACATCTAGATTAAAAATGTTAACTCAGTTATAAAGAAAAAACAATGAGATTGTAATCAAACTTTTAAGCAGTTCCTCTTTATGTCTGGAAATGAAAATGATAGTTAAGAAACTGTAAAGATTGCATGTGTTTATCTTCTTTGAATGCTGAATAGTATTCCATTGTGTATATGTACCACATCTTCTGGATCCAGTCATCTATTTTTGAACATCTGGGTTGCTTCCATACCTTTGCTATTGTGAACAGTGCCGCAATGAACATACGGGTGCATGTATCCTTTTGGATTAGTGTTTTTGTGTCCTTTGGGTAGATTCCCAAAAGTGGGATTGCTGGGTCGTATGGAAGCTCCATGTTTAGCAGTTTGAGGAATCGCCATACAGCTTTCCATAGTGGTTGGACCAGTTCACATTCCCACCAGCAGTGTAGAAGAGTTCCTTTTT
>PVIJ01009071.1:0-69331 GCA_004024925.1 Scalopus aquaticus | reverse complement strand
AGGATACATGCACCTGTATGTTCATTGTGGCACTGTTCACAATAGCAAAGGTATGGAAGCAACCCAGATGTCCAAAAATAGATGATTGGATCAAGAAGATGTGGTACATATACACAATGGAATACTATTCAGCATTCAAAGAAGATAAACACATGCAATTTGCAGCGACATGGATGGAATTAGAGGGGATCATACTCAGCGAAATAAGCCAGAAAGAAAAAGAAAAATATCGAACGGTTTCACTTATAACAGGACTATAGGGAGGCCGGGTGGGAAAGAGACACTCAGCGGTGGGGGGAGGGGAGGATAAGGGCACAAAATGGAAGAGAGGAGAATACAGGGGACCATGGAGATGGATCACGGGTGAATTGGTGGTGGGCTGCCCAAGGGGAATACAAAATGTAAAAGACATAAATAACAATTAAAAAAAAAAAAGAAAGAAAGGCCTAACTGGAGGTCAAACCTGAGCTCACACCTGGATTCTCTTTGTGACTTTATGTAAATAGCTTATCCGTATATAGTTGATGCTTATGCTTTCTTCTAATATGCAACACTAGACAGAGTTGATAAAGTTTTAGCTTTAAGTCATCCCTCTACCTATTCTAATGACAGAACATGTTCATCAAACATGCACTGGGTGCCAACTCTGTGCCAGGTGCCATAGTGGGCACTGGGGATAGGGTCGTGAGGAAGACACAGTCCCTGCCTACTGTCTCACCACCAAGACCAACTCCAGGTACATCTGAGCATGACAAGCTCTTGACACATGTTTGTTTCTCTCCTAGTGCAAGAGGTATCCTTGAGGCAATATAAAAGGCAATCATCAGAAACAGGGAATCCACCTGCATTTATTTAGCATCAAAGAGAGTCAACAGCACCATAGATTTTTAAACAGCAAAGATAATAATTCAGATAAATCTGAAACAGGGGCAGACAGGGCACAACTGTCCAGGCAAGAGCCACCAAAAAGCCCCAAAAGGCCAAAAGGCCAAAACCAGCAAGGGACAGCGCCTGATAAGAGGTCACTCTGTGGTTTCTCACCCACGTGCACAATTGCAAGAGACCTCAGGCTACAGGAACAACAACAACAAGGGGTTTATTTTATAAACAGGGGAAACAAAGAGCTTACTGCATCCTCAGGTGGTGGCTACTCCACCCAGAATGCATCAGTGATGTTCACCCCTGGTCACCAGGAGTGCTGGACAGAGTGGTGTCAGAGACACCCAGTGTTAGCTCTTTGTGAGGTGCTGGGTTAGACCAACAAACAGCTCTTTGAGACACCAGGCCCAGGGCCTCTGGTGCTCCTTTCAGGCTATGTCAGAGACAGGACCAGAGGCCCAGTCTCTGCAGAGTCCTTCAGCTTCTCCTCCTCCTTGGAAGGCAGCTGCTGGATGCTTCTTTTCTTCTTTCTTCCTTGGAGGCCAGGAAGGGACTTTTTCCTTCTCTCTTTGCAGTCTGGAAACATCATCTTTCTTCTTCTGGGGACTGGCGTCTTCTTCTCCTGTTCTTCTCTTCAGGGGCCTCTTCTCTCTCTCTCTCTGGGGATGCCCTCCTCTTTTCCTCCCCTTCTTTTTTCTCCTTTTTTGTCTCCCTTTTTCCTTCTTCTCAGGGTATCTCTGACCCTGGCTTATATCCTCTTTCAGAGTACCATCCATAAAACTGATTGGATCATTTTTTGATCCTGTGGCTGATTGGACCATTTATCAATTATCTCCTAGCATCTGATCAGTCCATTCCACTATCCAAGAAGTCCCTGAGGAGCAACTGCCCCAACTGACAAAATGACAGTTACTGAGCTCTGAGGAGCAATTGCCACAATTGACTTATGGTGGAGTAGCAGGGTGAGAGACACTACAGTTCCTGCCTGCTCTCACTGCTAAGGCAGCTGGGTTCTGGTAACAAATCAACTCCAACTTTTGAAGTCTTGAGACAGCTCATGAGACCATGTTCTAAAAAAGGGACCCCACCTGCACACAGTCTCCTCCTATACATTTCGGAAGCTCTACTCACGTGCCTCACGCCAAGACACTGTTAGACACCCAAATCCTCAAAATAACTTGGATTCTGAGTCCATGCACTTCATTGTTACTCACTTTCCCATGAGGCTTCACTACAGATGAAGTTTCCCTCCTCATACAGAACAGAATGTCATAGGCAGTGTGACCAGATTAGATTTACCATCACAAATTTAAAATTTTAATTAATTCTATTTCTTAAATGTGGATATCAGTCCCTCATTTAACAAACTTCATTGAGTTTCTAAAATGTGTAGGGCTGTTCTAGATGTTGGAGATATAAGAAAGTAAAATGGACAAACATTTAAGTATTGAATGACCTTACATTCTGATCATTAATGATAGTATAGTTTGTCTATCCTTCAAGGGATTGGCTATGGTATTAAGAAATTCACACCAGATTATTAAATTATCCTGTTTCAACATTTCTAAGAGGCACATATTTTCTTTCCTTCCTTCCTTCCTTCCTTCCTTCCTTTTGAAACCACAGTTTCAAAACCTGGGACATAACCTTAGGATAATTCAGTGAGCCGTTCAGTGCTGCCTATAAAAATTGTGGTGTTTAAAGAAATGAGTAATTAATATAGCGTGAAAGAATTTATCATCTTTCCATAATTTCAAGTGTGAGAAGACTTAAGGTTATCTTCTTATTAAAGTCAGTTCCAAAGACCAACTCGCATCTTTCCTGTCCGGCCCCGTTCTTTCTCTCCCTTTCTGGACATATGAATTTCAAGATGGAGATCTGGAATGGGAAATGAAATTCCCCACTCCAGCCCAGTGCTTATCCAGCCATTATCAGAGTTCTGCATTGCTTTTCCACATTGGTAAGGCTTTTTTCTTCTTTTTTCTTTGTCCTAAACTTAATTGGTCGGAAAGTTAGTATGCACCCCAAACCACTAAGTATACAGAAGTTGTACTTCAAAATATGTAATTTGAGACTGATCTTTAGCTGGTATGTATGGGATGTAATGGAGAGCCTTTCTAGAGTGAAACAAACACTGTTTTTCTCTGGGCTGGCCAGGCCCTGGATAGAAAGTGCAGCAACTAGCCTGGAGAGCAAGAACCAGGCTCAGCCTTGGGAGGCCTGCAATGTCTTCATCATGCTGTCCCTGGGGCAGAAGTATAAAAAAGAGAGGTTCATCTAAAACATTAATGCTTGCTTGGTATATGGACTATGTAATTATCTTCCAGAATAGGTATTTTAAGGCAAATGAGGGAAGGGGTTACAATAAGATTATTTTTTCTTGCCTGATTCTACATAGTTTATAGGAATGAACTTATCATCTATCTTATAGGCCAGGGCACTTTTGAGAATAACACAAGGGAGCTCTTGATAACCGCCTTGGGGAGCAGGGGACACTAGCACAACCCTGGCGCACTGGCCTGCACCGCCTCTCTGCTGACAGGCCAGGCTACAGGCTGAAGCACCATGGTCCAGGACCCAAGTCTGATGTTCTCACCCCAATACAGTGTCTCCCTGTTCGATATAGCTGAAACTGAGAAATTCTTATGGAAAACAGTGCTTGGCTCATTCTAGAGTCACATGTTTGAATTAAGCCTTTAATGACTCAGTAATATGTCTGCATAATTTAAAACAATCCTGAAAGATGTTCACTAAAAGTCACAGGTGTCTAATCCATACAAATGAAACAATCTGAATTTCAATTCCAGGTAATTTAGTTTTATAGTGAAAACCAAGGGGAATATAGCCTTAATGGTTTCTGTTTTACATATGATAGAAGAAATTGGACACAGAATTCCAGGCTGTGGGCCAGTGATTTGTACAAACAAAGAGCATCAGCTCTGTGTGTGTGTGTGTGTGTGTGTGTGTGTGTGTGTGTGTCTGTGAACATGTGCATGTGAGCGTGCATTAAGGAGCCTTTCACCTAGACTTGGGAGTAGATCAACTATTAATTGATCTTTCATATTAGAACATGTTTGAGAATGAACAGGGGCTCTAATAATAATTATTTCTGGAGAGCAGTTGTAAATTTGCACTGTCCTGGGCAAACTGGGGTTTTTGGTCTTAAAGGAAAAGAGAACATTTTCTCCTTTGCCCAGCCTGCTCAGGCTGACTCTCAATGTGGGAAAAGTCAAGATTCCGTCTACTTCACTGGTTCACCTTTCTTAAAAGAAAAAAAAAAAATTTGTGGGTAATGAGTGTTTTCCCAGAAGACGCAATATTTCCTTTTTCTTAAATTAACATACTTCCCAGAAACCCTTCTAATTTCTGTAATTGTAAGAATTCTAGATGGCCAAGAAACCATAGTTTCTAAAATTGTTTTTGATTGCAGATAACGCAAATGTTTTATTTATATATTGTTTACTGTTTGTTTACTTATATTATTAATAATGTATGCGCTAAACAATGTTACATGAAAACAAACTAATTCATACAATATACTTAGAAAATAAGCTAATAAATATTGAAGGATATTACCAATGGTTGGATAGAACAGGTAGGCCTATTTTACCCAAAGGTTGATCTAAATAACTTACATATATCAAAGCTGAAGTCAGTCCATAATTTCTTAGTCTTTAAGCTCTTAAAGAAGTGTGAGTTCTCCCAAGTCCATTTATTAAAATATAGGCAATAAAGTATATAAAAAGACAATTTTTATATTGATAGAATTGTAACAACTAGGCATCTTTTACAGTTTTTTTTTCAATATACAGTTCACTTTGTTTATATTATCTTGGAAGTATGAAAATAGAGACCTTCTCCCCCAGAACAACTTTTAACCACAGCTTGCCCAGGTCAATCATCCCAGGATGCAAAGCAAGGGTCTCTGAGTCTCACCAATTGCATTGTTAGATAGTGGTCTCAGGGGAGCAACCAGAAACATGAGCCCTTGGAGTCCACACTTGATTTCGGCCAGGGTGCGACAGTCACCTGCACTATATTCATAGCAGGTCTGTCCGAAATACAAGTAAGAACCTGGATTTGAGCTTGACATCTGAAGCACAAGGCAGTCTTGTGAAACTAAGTCCTTAACCTGTGGGTTCTGATGCAATGAGGGGAATGGTTGGCTGCTAAGCTGGTATTGGATAACTATTTGGTGGTTTGGGGTTCCTTTCCCCTCCCCCAAACACATACACATTGGAATTGCATTCAGAACCTTTAGACTTCACCTTGAAATTTTGAAGCCATGTTTTATAACTGCCATGTATGATCTAAGCAGATATGTCCTTTTTCTTTAACCGTCTTCATCAACTTGTATTAAGGACTGGCCACTAAAACCACCACAGTAAGTGCTGGGGTGTAATCATAAATATGATGACTGTAAATAACAGCTCTAGCTATATTTGAAAGTTGCTGAGAGTAAATCCTAAAACTGGTTCAGATATTTTCAAACTGATTCAAATCAGTTCTGGCCAGTTCAAACCTGTTCAAAAACAACTCATTGCACACTGCATTGTACTCATTGTAAACAGGTCACTGCACACAGTACACTGCTCATTGCACAACACACTGTACACTACACATTGTTCACTGCTTACTGCACACAGAGCACTGCACACAGGTCACTGCTCACTGCACAAATTGCGCTGTGAACTTCAAACAGCTTGCTGCACACTGCAGACAACATAATACACTCTGCACACAGCTCACTGGGTAGTTGTGACCAGCTTAAAACCAGTTCTGACTTGATAAAACAGGTTCAAACCTCTTTGGACTGGAGAAAATCAGTTGAAACCAGTTCTGACTTGATAAAACTGTTTCAAGCTGATTATGACTGGCTCAAACTGGTTCTGAAAGGATAAAACCAGTTCAAACCAGGTCTGACCGGAAAAAAAAAAAGATTCAAACCAGTTCTGACTGAAAAAAAAAAATGTTCAACTGGCTCTAACAGAATAAAATCAGTTTTAACCAGTTCTAGCTAGACAAATCCTGTTCAAACTGTTTGACTGTCTCAAGCCAGTTCTGACTGATCAAACTGGTTCTGACCAGATAAAAGCAGTTCAAACTGCCTCTAACCAGATTTTAAAAACACTTAAAACATCTATTGACCAGCTCTAATCTGTTTTGACCAGCTCAAAACAGGTCTGACCTGATAAAGTAGGTTCAAACTAGTACTGACCAGATAAAACATGTTGAAACCAGTGCTGGCCTGTTGAATGTTCAAACCAATTCATACCAGTTTTGAACATATCAAACTTGCTCAAACCAGTGCTGACTGGATCAAATTGGTTTTTTTTTTTTTCTGGTCAAAACAGGTTTGAACTGGTTTTGATACAGATGGAACTGGTTTGATCCAGTCAGAATTGGCTTGAGTCCGTTTGAGCAGGTTTCACCTGGTCAGAACCATTTTCATTCTTTTTGTTCCAGTTCCCCAGTTTGATTCAGTCATAACCGGTTTGAACCAATTTGACCCAGTTAGAACTAGTTTGAATCTGTTTGCTTAAAACTCTCATAACTAGAGGAAAAACAATGTCCTTCCTTCCTTCTTCCCTTCCTTCCTATCTCCCTTCTTTTTTTTTTTTTATATGAGATCATGGATATTATCTAAATTTACTATGGTGATCACTTCATAATAATGTAAGTTAAGTCATGATGTGATATACCTCAAACTTATACAGCATTGTTGGTCAATCATATATCAATAAAACTTAAAAATATATAAATCTGCCACAATATCAGCTATAATAACTTTTAAAAAAGCATCAAACAAGCTAAGAGATTATTTGAGCATCAGAAATAATACTGTTGCTGGTATTTTTGCCCTGTTGGAAGTGGTACATGGGGCTAAGAGCACAAGGAATTGAGCAAATGCTGAGTTCAAATCACCAATCCAGACAGCCCTCTGGCTGGCCACTGTTTGACAGATGAGTTACCCACTTCTGCTTTTCTGCTTCCGCTCACAGGGACTTGGGACAGTGACAGTCAGCCAGCTAAGACATGACTCATATCCAGGGCTGGCGGGCACCAAACACCTATTCTTAATTAACCCCTATGTCCAGTACGACAGCCAGTGGTCATTTGCCTCTGTCCCTCTCAGACTAGTTTTTGAATAAAAATAATGTTCAATGAAGACATACTGTTAAATGGATCCAGGAGCTTAAAGTGATGGAACTATTATTAGTTTCCTTCCTGGTGTCTGTGACTGGGATTTGACAGTCCTTAGATTACTCACAGCATTTTGTTATTGCTGGCGGTGGTGAGAGTAATGTTTTCTCAGGACTTTAATAGTGGTAGAAATGATGGAATTGGCTCTCTTTTTCATTTTAAGTATTCCAGAGGAAAGAGGATGACTCCTCCCCTCCGCTTCCTTGGTCTTCTCTCCTTTGAACCCATGAAACCTTTCATTGAACCAATGAAACTCAATGCATTTCTTCTTGGCCCCAAGACAGCTAATACATAGGCAAATGATAAAGAAAATCACAGAAATATGTTTTTATAATTCAAAGGGTTGTGATTTCTTTGAATTTCAGTTTTATCCTTTTCTATCTGTATTATCTTGCACAGCTATCTCAACCAGATTCCCTAACTGAAAAATGGTGAGAAACATAATATCTCTTTTATATGGTCATGGTGAAGTTTAAGTGAAATTATGCATATAAAATGCTTAGCATATTATAAATATGCAATAAATCAGTAAATGCTAACTGTTCTTAGCAATATGATTCTAATCCCAGCTGGAGTGGATGATTTTAACTTTTCCTTCTACCATTCTGCATAATCACAACTTTGAAATTTCATTTCTTTCCAAAAGCTTTACCGTTTTCGTGCTTACTCTCAGCTGGTTGCTTTTGAATTTACAGAGAAAATATTCTTTTTAGGGGTAGCCAGACATCACAGAATTGTTTAGAACCCTCAGTGATAGGATGCAACTTCCCAGCTTCTTCCTTTTTCCTTGCCTCACCTTCCCACGCAGGCATGCACATGACAAGGAGTATGGTAGACACAGAAGTTGGCCTGACCATCTTCAAGAGCCGCCACTCCCCTGCCAAGCTTTCCCCTTGAAAAGGGCCAACTTATGCTAGAGATGCTTTCTCAGTGATTCATGCCCCAGGAATCTGGGAACTAGACCAGAACTCACTTTGCTGATAGAATCTTGTATACAAACCAAGACACATCAGATTCTATACTTAACAGGCTCAATGGATAAGATGATCCCTCTTATTAATTCCAGCTCTAATTCCTTATCATTAAAATATTTTAGTACTTCTGAGCTGATGTTCTGGAGCCTACTGCACTAGCTGACAAGAGCCAATTAATAACATTTCAGGAATTGTGTGCACCAATTGTTATGATAAGCCATTTTTGAAAATGATGTCATGTAAATTTGCATATTAAATAAACAACCTTTAAATACTGATTGTATTATATTTGTCTATTGTCTATGTCTTTGAGGTTGTTTGTGCCTGGTCTATTTGTATTGTGGGAATAGTAAATCATGATGTGCTACTCTGCATCTCTTCCCAGAGCTGCAATCAGTTATGTGATGTTAGTAGCTCTGATCATGGTGGTTAACAAACAGTGCTTGATTTATTTCTTTGTTGATTGTCTAGACATTAGAAGTAATAGAAAAGTTGTTAATAATGAAGATTAAACTCAAAAATGTCTGTAGTCATTATAATATGCACAGCACTAGGTACCCCAAAATTTGAGGCTTATTCCCAGAGTATTTGAAGTAAAGAAGATGCTCATATCATTGACACACAAATGAACTAACTCTGCCATACATCTTCATTATTTCACTTTCATTTTAGTCTCACCCATTAATGTAAATAAAAATATCGACCGACATTCATATTGGAACTACATTCATTCATCATTTGCAATCAGAGGTTGGCTGCACATAATAAAGATTTTAGCAAAAGTCAGCTACAACATACTGTAAGAATCAATTGGCCATATGAAATTTTCAATGAAGATTTTGTATATTTTACTATTATTTGTCACTTTGTGCTACATGTCCTTTATATGAGTAGCATTTATAATAAACACAACACACACACCCACATATGTACATGTATTTTTTTTTCAGACAGCTGTTCTTAAATATTTACTAACACACCACTAGTGTTGTGGCTATTCATATGAGTTCCTTACAGAAGGGTCAGATAAAATTCAGAGAATTTGGATGCCAGGTATAGGTGGTTCCAGAATTCCCAAAGTATTGATCTTTATTTCTTCAGCTACTTGTCATTACATCTTTGTCTTAGTCACAGCTGACTATGATATAATGAGGCTGATCTTATAATAAACAGACCAGAACTCTTGAGTAACAGAAGACAGAAACCCTGGATTTAGGATACAACTAAAGCTCGGGGAAGCACCAGGTTCTTGGTATCTGCCTTTCTGTTCTGCTATTGGTGGAGCAATAGGATAAGGCAACAAAGTTTCCCTGCAGAATACCATAAGGGCAGCAGGCATTGGATCTGATCCTTTTTTGCTCAATTCTCTCATCACCTCATTAGGCCACACCCAGTTATACAAGCAGCTCCTCCTGCCCCCTATACCAGTGAGGGGGTCCAGAGCCTAATGGACTTGGTCTAATCCAAGATGGTGTCTGATTGAATCTGTAAGGTATAAGAGGAAAGAAGAACTGGTACTGACTGCACAGTGGATCACATGTCTCCCGACAACTAGGCCAACATGTCTAGTAACAATCCCCCTGGAGAGGTAAAGGAGAACAATCCAGAAGGATTCAGCTATTAAGTCAGACTGGGTGGCCTATGAAAAGCCTTGGCAAGCTAAACTTACATAGTAGGAGAGACTCAGAAGGCAATGGGTATAACCCATACATTTTTTCAAGGTAACAATTAAAAAAATAAGAAAAGAATTGTCAGAAGCATAGATTAGTTATAAAGAGATGGGAATAGTATAATGCAAGGGAAGAAAAGTTATACCTTTGGTGATAGAAAATATTTTGGAAATGCTGTGATCTGTTCACAGTTTAAGATTCTATTTTAATATGCATCAAGTAGTGGCTTAAATTATTAGATAACACTAGGGAAATTATAATGAGGAGCTTTCAAAATGAATGATGCTTTATGAGTATGTATATTATAATTTTAAAACAATAGCTTATCTAAATATACAGGCTATATTGAACCTAAAGCTTTCATCGTACAGACTCCCTGGATCTGTGATCATATTTTTCTTAAAGACATTGCCTGCACAATAATAAAAGAAAATTGCATTTTTCTGTCTTGCATTTCTCATGACAACAACAAACTCCTCATGTATGACTTCACTGAGTCATTTAACTGGGAGTACAGATTAAATTTCATTATGATTGTTTGAGTTACAGCGTATTAGACTTTTATTAAACACACAACTTAATAACAATACCCTATTTAGACATGTACATTTGCAATTTCTAAAAGTGTGGTTTCCAGGAGGATTTCTGAAGTGGTATACCTATTTCTAAGACTTTGCAAACAGGTGCCTTGTTCCCTAGGAAAATGAGAAAATGTTTGTTTTTTAATTAGTTGGTTACAAATAAGCCGCCTGACTTTAATTTTGAATGTCAAATTTATCATGAAATTCTTTAGGAAAAGTAATTCAATTTGAAAACATTTAAATCTAGGTTCTAGTTTAAATTAAGGGAAAGCTTTATATGATGCTCTGGCAACTCACAAGTGAACAGCAACACGAGAGGAGGCTAACACTTCACAGAACTCTCCCCTAAACCAAAGTTGTTGGTGAAATACGGAAATATGGGGATTGCAGTGAAATGTGCTAGATGGACTTCTAGATCCCAAATATTTGCTCTCAATGACATATTTCCCAACATTAAACTCAGGGTATTACATTTGCTGATCCAAGAAAAGACTTCACATTCTTTCTTAGTAATCCTTATTTTTTTTTCTAATTTTGTCTAATATAAATTTTATAGACTGTATTTTATACATTAGTTCTTTGGCTTTACCCATGTGAGTATGAAAAGAAAAGAAACTAATTATCCTTCACTTGTGCATTATTTTTTCTAAGAAAGTTCATGTATCTTATCTGTACTTGGGCACATGGCCAGGCTCAAGTTTACCTAGATTAAGAAATCACTTCATCTGATCTAAGGCAACACTTTAAATAAATAGTCCTTCCGCATTCCTATTCAGAGGAATACAATAAACTTCACAATTCCCAATAATGTGTCATGTCATGTAATAAAAGATTCTAGCAAAGACCAAGGCCATGAGGCATTATTTCAATTGCTCTGAGGTACAGTTTCCATCTCAGAGAAAATTTTTATTTGAAATAATATCTAATCAAAGTTGCTCATGAGCAAATACAGGAAAAATTGGAGTGGGTATTCAAAGTTTTATTATTTGAATCAGCAATAATCCCTTCTCACCCATCATTCAGGCTTCATTTGTTTGATTACTTAAGGTTTAATACGCCTAAGGGAGTCTGGTCATATGGGTTTCTCAACAGAAGTAAAATAAATTAATGTAAAGTTTTTGCAAAAATTTATTGGCAGACTGGTAACTGATTTATTGAATAATTTGGGCACAATGTAATGTGAAGAGAAAACAACTAGACGTCTATTTTTCTTCCTCATATTTGCCTTTTCTTCTCTCTGGGCAATTTCTTGAACAGATCTTACTGCTTTTCTGTGACTTGCAGGTAATAAAAGATAGTAACATCTTAAGGTGTAAAAAATGTCTAGTCTTATCTAATATAAAGCTGTAGTTTCCCTACTTTAAAGTTTTTCTGGTACCTCTCACCCGAGCCTAACTCAAACTTAATAACCTACATAGTAGGAGTGGGCTTGACTTGTTCAACAATTCTTCACTTCCTCATTCATTCTCCTCCCTTCTCACTGAAGGTGGCAGAAAGGGTGAAGAGTGAGAGGTAAAAAAGTCTCCCTTGTCTATTACAATGGTAATAGATCAAATCAAATGTTGATTCTTTATTTCATGGGACATTTCTCTCTCTTTTAATAAAACGTATTGAAGCAACATTGGTTTCTAACATATATGTTTCAGGTGTTCAACATTATGAGTCAACATCTATACATATAACATTATGATTACCACCAAATGTTCGGCTTACATCCACTACCACCATACAACTGACCTCCTTTATATGATTTACCCAGTCCCTTTCCCTCTGTCCCCTCTGGCAACCAACATTTTGTTTATATTATCTATGAGTTTGTTTTTGTTTTATTTCCTTATCTTCCACATGAATGAGATTATACATTATCTTTCCCCCTCTGACCTATTTCACTTAACATAATACCCTCAAGGTCTAAAACTGTTGTCCCAAATGGCAAAATCTTACCTTATTCATAGTAAGAGTAATCCATTGTGTATATACACCACATCTTTGTCCACCCCTCAATGGACACTTGAATTGTTTCTATACCATAGTTACTGCAAATGAATATAAAAGTACTATAAGTGATGTTGAACATTTTTTCATATATCTGTTGGGCATTTGCATTTCCGCTTTGGGGAAGTGTCTTTTTAACTCTTCTGCCCATTTTTTGAATGGATTGTTGGATTTGTATTTGTTGAGTTCTGTGAACTCTTTGTAGATTTTTGTGATCAGTCCTTTATCAGTTGAAAACCACAAAGAGATACCACCTCACACCAGTGAGAATGGCACACATTAAAAAAACAGGCAACAACAAAAGTTGGCAAAGGAACTCTCCTACACTGATAGGAATGCAAATTCGTCCAACCACTATGGAAAACTGTATGGCAGCTCCTCAAATTGCTAAAAATGGAACTTCCATATGACCTAGTAATACCACTTTTTAGAATCTACCCAAAGGACACAAAAACATTACTCCAAAAGGATACATGCACCCCTCTGTTTATTGCAGCACTGTTTACAATAGCTAAGCTATGGATACAACCCAGATGCCCACAAATAGATGACTGGATCAAGAAGATGTGGTACATATACACAATGGAATACTATTCAGCATTCAAAAAAGATACACACATGCAATTTGCAACAACATGGATGGAGCTCAGCGAAATAAGCCAGAAAGAAAGAGAAAAATATTGAATGTTTTCACTTATAACAAGAATATAGGGGAACCAAATAAGAGAGACAATCTGCGAGGGAGGGGGAGGATAAGGGCTCAAAACGGAGGAGAAAAGAGCACAAGGGACTATGGTGATGGTTCATGGGTGAATCAGCGGTGGGTAACCTATGGGGAATACACAACAATGTAAAAGATATAAATAACAATAAAAAAAGAGTATTATACCTTAGTGTTTTTATATTCTTCAGATAAATACACAGAAGTGGTATAGTTGAATACTAATTCTATTCTTAATTTTTTTAGGAATTGCCATATTGCTTTTCATACGGACTGTACCAGTATATAGTCTAACTAACATTGTCTGACAGTTCTGTTAGTTCCATATTCTTGCCAATACTTGTTGCTTCTTGTCGTTTTGCTAGGAGTCATGAGGCACTTTGAAGACACTTCGTCCCTTGCCCACAGAGGCCACTCCCAAATCTAGCCCTTTCTCTGGTCTATGAAGTCTCTGGCTGGATGCTGAGACACACCCCTCATTTCTGTCCCCAGTGCTGCTCTCTCTTGAGTCCTTTCTGGAATCAGGTTACACTTTAAAGTGGCCCTGACAAGATGAAAATCCTAGTCATTGCTTTGTGTTTGCTCTTGATATTAGGAAAATATTCAGTCCCTTTCTCTGCAGATCTAAAAATGTGGGTGATTGTCTCTTTTCCTGTTGCTCTCAGAGACAATGCCAGCAAACTGCTCTGCTTAGGGCTACCAGATGAGAACCAGATACAATCTCGGAAACTCCAAAGGCTAGGAAGCACAGGTCAAATTCTCCAAGAACTTTCTCTCCAAGCTTTCTCCCATCTAGGATTGTCCCTAGGTGGTTCAGTGCCATAACTTTCTGCAACTCAATATGCATGGCATGAAGGAAGGGCTGAAATACTCTTCTCTTTCCTAGTGGGCAACCCCACCACTCCTAGAAGGACTTTTGAGGCCCTCAGCTTCCTTCTTAGTGTTCTGGAAGTAACCCCACTCCTTCTTAGTGGAAAGAAAAAGCCACTGCACAGCTATCCACTCACTTCTCTCCAGGAAAATCTCATCTTTTCGGTGTGTCCCAAAACCCTCTTCAGAAAGTGATTTGCCATTTACTGTTCTCAGCTCTGAGACCTCAGCTTTAAATAAAAGAGTAAACATAATCTCATTTATCCTCCCATAACAAATGTTGCTTTATTCGCATCCATTCTAGAAAGGCCCTGTGAGCTTCTGTGCCTTCCCTTGTCCATCCTATCCAAGTATCTACTTCGAGTCTGGGTTTTTACTGTCACCTTCATCTACAGTTGACTGAGCGTGAAAGTAAAGCCTTTGAATGCCAGTCACATTCTTTCATGGAAATACAAAGTCAATAGGTTCTACCCAGCCAGTAGCATACTGACCATTTTGAACAAAAGAGCCCATTACCTTTGTTTTTAAAATAGAACTTATTCCCTTAAAAATCTGGATATTTCTCTCAGTAATGATTAAGCTGCTGGAAAAGGTGAAAAAGCTAAGTCCCAGTGCACAAAAAGGTTTTAAAACTGTGTGTAATATGTTTGCCAAGGGAAATTCTACTTTCTGCAAATGTGTATTAAAAATAGGTGAGAGAAACATGGAGATGAGAAGAGAGAAAGAGAGATAAAGTGGGGGGGAGAGAGTACAAAAGTGAAATGATATTTTGGAGAGAGGCAAAGTGAGTAAGCAGATTCTTTGTTTGTTTGTTTGTTTGTTTGTTTGTTTGTTTTTAAACTCAGCAGTCTTTAGACATGACCAGAAGAGTTGAGTGGAGCAAGAAGGGAAGTACACATCTCCTCAGGCAAAGCACTGCTTAGAAAATAATGAGCTGTAATTCTGCCAAAATTGGAACTCCTCAAAAGTAAAGGGAAAATTTGTTTTCTTCATATCTTTCCATTTCAATATACACATTAACTTTCACATAGTTTAAATTTAAAAAAAAATCAACAAAAGAGCAGGGTTGGTTGATGGGTAATTCACTCAGAATGAATACTATTGGCAAAGATCCAACTTCTATTATAATTTTACTCAAATATTCTCAATAAAATCATGAATAGAATTCTAGCAGACTTTGTTGCATTCCTACTATGTGAAAGGCACAGCAGTGATGGAAAAGATCATTAAGTAAAGTGTAAATGCTTTGCTAGAGCATTAACGCTGGGAAATCTATAAGGAATATTTAACCTTTGCCTTAATGCCTTCAGAAGTTTCCACTTTGCCATGTAAGAGACAAAATGTTACCTCCAGATCATTCTAAATCAAGAGCTTTTGAGTATATTTAACACTGTTTTTAAAAGAGGGGGCTGGAAAGGAAATGCAGAAAATGAGATCAACAAATAGATTCAATAATTTACCACCAGAAGTTTCCTCAAAGCTGCCAGTAAGTACACAAAGTACAAAGTACACAATTAATATTTATGAGTGAGATATTGTTGGTCCTACATCTACTATCGCCCAGCAATTCACTTAATTTCTCTAAGTTTCCATTTTCTTAGCACTGTGGTAGAATCAATTGACCCTAATCCCCAGGGAAAGAGAAACTGGGTTTAGTGTGGAAGAAGAAAGAATATTAAATTTTCAAAAACATCATAAGAGGGATCTCCTTTGGGGATGGCAAAAACAAACAGGATTGCACCCAGTAGAGTTTTTTTTTTAAGTTCATCCAAGTCCAGGAAAGAATCATAGCCCTTGCAGGAATTCCAGAGTTTACTATTTTCAAGGGGCACAGTTTCTATCTTAGATACATATGAGACGTGACTATATTATCACAGAGAAAGTAATTTTGGCCATGGCAATGTGTGCCTGCATCCCAGATAAGCTTGTGGGGAAATTTGCTTGGCTGATCACTGGTGGGGAGACAAAAGTGGATTTGAGTTCTGTGTTCATCATCACTTGAGGTCTACGGCCCCTAGACTCATCTCTGAATAATGACTGAGCAGACAAAGCCTCTCAGATTCAAGGTTTAGGAAGGTAGAAGCATCTCTACCTGGAGGGTAAGGGAGAGTCTCAAGAAAATGCATTGAAGGGAGAGGTTGCATACAAAGAGACGGAGATGAGAAGTCAGCAGTTTCACATGGCTCACCCTCCTTTTTGAAGGTCAAGTTCTCAAACAGTGATGCAGCCTTCTTTGAAATAGGAGCCTTTATATTTTTCTCTGAGCTCCATTGCAATGGGGTGCATGGTGTATGTGTTGGGGAAGATTAGCAGGGTGTCTCCTAGGGGAGAAACAATCACCCGACACACCCACCCCACTTTTGGAGAGGCTCAGTCACAGAGGGAACTGCAAGGGAATTCTACCATCCCATCCTACCCATCCTACCGTTCTAATCCTGGGGTTTTCTAGCACCCACAGAGTAGAGATGCCCAGAATGGTGGCAATAAGGAAGGCCCCCCACACCCACCAGGCTTCTCAGTGTTTAGTAAGAAGCAGCCTTCAAGACAAGAGCAATAAACTTCAAAGGGTCACTGTGTATCCAATGAGGCCATGTAAGTGAAAATGCTGTTCACTCTAGAAAGTGCTATAAAAATCAAAGAGTTCCTTTAGCTCAATTATACACATTTTCATGTGTTATTCAAAGTTATTGGTCTGGACTTCTGCCTCTAATTCCAAAGTAATTTTTTAAATTCTTACATATTATTATTCTGAATTGAAAGCCACCTTAGATTGAGTATAAATTCACTCCCAGTAAATTGGTGTGCTCTCAAGATAGCTAGGACAGAGTGTGAATACACTTTTGAAGACCAGACTGTAAATAAGATGTCACTGTGTTCATTTATTCAACTATTGCAGAGTAGCTATCTTCTTTCAGTGTAAGAGGTATCAAAGGCAAAAATATGAAAGAATAGTTTGTGCTCTCAGGAGATTCCAGTCTGGGGGAGGAGAAAGGCAATTGAGTTGAGGTTAGCACAGGATGTGCTATGAAAGAGGACAGATCTTCCTACAAATAGGTCAAAGAGAAACATTATATTCAGAGCAGTTGGCCTGCTCCACAGCCAACGGGGGTCAGCATAACACCTCTGACTGAATGCCTACAGAGTTAAAATTGATTGCCTGGTGATTGAGACTGGCAAATCTGCTGTTGCCAAGGATGCGGTGAGTCGGGTTGCAAGAAACATGAACTCATTCTAGAATGTGTTGCGTGGGGGATGAGTTGTAGAATAACAGTCAACATGGACATACAGAAAACACACCGCAACCCCAGAGGTGGCATGGTACAGACTTCTCATATTCTGAGTTTCCAACGCACTGCATGACCTTGGACAAGTTATTTAATCTTTCTTGCCTGTTTTTGTTTTTTGTTTTTGACATAGCGTAAAAACATTTTATGGCACAATATATTTCCATAAACTTGAGACATACCATACATACACACACATACACTCTATGTATCTGTATATTTTTTCAATTATTTTCTTATTGAGGGAATGTTGGTTTACATTGTTATTTGTATTTTGGTCTTATTTGTAAAATAGGTTTAGAAAAAGTATCTATGCCAAAGAATTGTTTTGAGTATTAAAGAGAAAATCATTGAAGAAGTCTTTAAACAGTTCTGGTGAAAAGTTGAGCACCATAAACGTTACCCATTATCAGCGCTGTTTTTAGGGTCCAGGAAAAGTTAAATGGTAAGAATATGGGAAGGAAATGAATGTCACTAAGGCAAGTTTCATGCAGTTTGGAATCTCATAAACTAATCAAGAGAATCTGCTACTAAAGATCACATTGGGCCCACATGTGCCGCCCCCAGCCCAAGCCCACCTCTGTCAGATCCGTTTATTTTCACCCTGTCTATACAGCTTTCCTCCCTGGTTCTGAGTGTGTGGCTTCTTCCCTTGAACTCACTTCTGTCTTTCCAGCTTCTGCTTATTCACGATGTCTCCAAACTGCCTTCTCCCTGTGACACTGACCTTCAGTCTCCTACAGCTAACCATCTCTATATTTTTTTAATTTTTGTTTAACATTACTTATTTTTTCATTTCCGATTTTCATCATTGAGAATCAGCATGTAAATGTGCCCATTACGTTCACCACTGAAAGTCCAATGCTTCACCTACCCTTGTCTCCTGACTTGCCCTCTCTTCCCTCTCCCTCCGTAACCACTAATTGATCTTACTTTAGTTGAAAAGTCTATTATTGTTTAGATAGGTCATCTGTTTGTGTTTTCTCTATACACCACATTAGTGAAGTCAGATGGTGTTTATCCTCTCTGTCTCACTGATTTCACTAGTATTATTCCCTCTGTGTTTTACATTCAAATTTCCTGAGAGTCTAATTCATCACTAATATGTCAGTCAAATCATTTCCACCAGCCATGTAACAGGCTTAGCATGGCAGGACTCCCTGAGTTGGGCACCTGCTCCTGGGCAAGCGGTGTTGGCGAGGGTGAGGGCACCATATGGAGCTGAGGACAGTCTCCCAGGTATGAGAACCCTTTGGGTCTGCTCCTCACTGCAGGCCTTCAGCCGGAATTTCCAAGGAGGAAGCACGAGTTGTGTGAGGCTCGAATTCTAGTTTCCCAGTGCACCACCAACAGGGAAGTTCACCAAACACTTCAAGTGCACAAAACATACCATTATTAGCAATACCTTCAGACAAATTTCAAACCCAGAATTGTTGAGGCCATTCTTAACCCTCACATCTCTTAATTAATAGCACTTGTGTCTTCTTTTGCCCAATAATCGATAGAGCTATGAATGTTTGCCAATCCCTGAAGGCTCTAATTTGCCTTCTCTGTGAAGTAAGATGATCACACTCTAATGCTCTTGTGATTGCCAGCTCCATCTGTAACTGGTGACTCGAACACATCCCTGCTGCCAGTTGCATCTAATGTTTGTGGGGTCCAGAGCAAGGGTACAAATGGAATTCCACATAACATAACACAGCACAACACTACACAGCACCGCGTCGTTGCACAAGAGTTATAGGAGCCAAGGGAACAAGCAGCTAAATGAAATGTTACAGAATCTACCTCTAAAAGCCCTAGGAGCCTAGTCTTAAATGTAGAATTCTTAGACTCCTCAGCGTTCTAGAATGTGGCAACCCTAGAAGCGCCAGCCTCCCCTGCCCAGTCCCCCAGCATGCAGCCTGAGTCCTCATTGCTCCTCACGCCAGACTCAGGACTCAACGATGAGGTGCCTTGTAGACGCTTCAGCTCACACAGGCAACTCAATTCACATCCCCCACTTTACCCCTCACTCCCCAAAGCCAAGTCCCTTGTCCAGGCCTGGGGTCCAGGGGTGTGTATACTGTCAGTGGTCAGCCTAGGGAGAACCAATGTTGGAGCAAGAATTTGGTTATCACAGATATTTTGTGTGTAATCTAGAAAAGGGGCAGGGATTCTGGAGAGGCAAGAACTCTAAGCCGGCACATCTTCCTGGCCTCACAAATTCCCCATGGATGGCAAGGGGCCCCATTTGAGCAAGGAACCTTAAGAAGGCCTCCCCTCCTTTTTGATGATGAGCCTTTCACTCTAGAGACAGAGACAGACTCAAGTTGCTTTTGCATAAAAAAATATCTCTGGATTGGGTCAGGGAAATCCACCCAGCTCTCCCTGCCTCTATCCCCGCTTGCTATTTATGTGTCCAGGAGACACAGCAGAGCCTAGTCTGGACACGCTGGCCGGAGGGACAGGGATCCCTGCTGCCCACCGAGCCCCAACCCAATTGGTCATCTAGAATCTGGAGTTGCCAGCATCTCCCCAGGACTCCTGAACCTGCAACCCTCAGGTGAACGCAAGGTCGTCACCTAATAACTACTGTGTCCAGGATTCGTTCCTCTGACTTCGAAGTTTCGCACATCTATGCCAACATGGGGCAAACAAATATTTTAGAGAATAATCAACTAATTTGGTAAATTTTTGTTTGCATTCTGTTATTCAAAGCTGTGAAAAAGAAACTTTCTTTTTCTCCACAATAACTATGCTTCCATTGTCCAATCACATTCCCCTAAAGTCTGATCTTCTAGATGTCCAGAG
Source organism: Scalopus aquaticus (assembly GCA_004024925.1). NCBI lineage: Eukaryota > Metazoa > Chordata > Mammalia > Eulipotyphla > Talpidae > Scalopus > Scalopus aquaticus. The sequence goes on along the minus strand of PVIJ01009071.1, from coordinate 49,360 downwards.
GAGGGGAAATGGGTTTCAGATTCATGAGATGTGATTTGTACTCCCAGAGGCCCTTGTGTGGTGAGCATAATTCTGAGGTTATATGTGAGTTGTTCTATTTTCTGCCAATGTGAAAATGTAGAGAGAAAAACACAAAAATCATGCCAAAAGAGAAGGATGTTAAAAATTATTAAGTTCTACATGTCAAGGACTGCTCAGAATTCTTTATAGTCATTATCTCCTCTAACCTTACAAGGATTAGATAAATTAGATTACAAGGATTAGAGATAAATGTTGCCCACATTGAGTAGATTTCTGAATTATGAATTTCATAGAGAGAGAAACAGGAGACATAGGAAGTCACATGGTTTGAACACAGCAGTTTGGAAGCGGTCACATGGTATTCAAACCGACTCTGAACAAGACTGAAGCTAATTGTCTAGAACTGCTTCAAAGTTGCATTTTCAAATGCCAGTAGGGACCAGTGCAGTGGAGTGCTGTGAGCTAGGGGCAGAACCATAGATTAGATCGGAAAGATAAATGGGAGGGAAGGCAGTTTGTGGAGAGCACTGAAGGTCACTGTAAAGATATTTCATTTCACTCTCAATGATATAAGAAGTCACTGAAGTATTTTGAGCAGAGGAGTTTAACATCCTGTTCTAAGAGATGAGCGTGTCTCTTGAAAGGTTAGACAGTTCATACCAAATAGGCTGCCCAGTGGCCCCAAGGATGCCTGAGATAGGCCAGTGTAGATTTCAACCAGACCTACTTTTTTTTTTCATGATTTATGTATTTATGCATACAAGAGCTGGGCTGTAGGCCAGAGGTGTGGAGGAGTGAGAGGATTCACCAGAGACAGAGTGGGGAGCAGAACAGGCAGAGTGACTGCAATACATTGCTGAGGGGAGCAGCAGGCAAGACAGGAGAGGTTAGCTGAGCCATGTGGGAATCTCCCTGGCTGGGGATCGAACTCGTGCTGCAGTAACTGCAGATAGCTTCATAGTGCTGAGACTTAAACCATTCGCCACCACAGAGGCCATTGAACCAGACCTACTTTTTTAAAAATTGTCTTACTTTTTTATTGAGGTAATGATTTGCAGCACTGTATGATTTAAAGGTCTAGTTTCAGTCCTCTTCGGATGCATGTTACAACACACACATCACCTCATCTATTTTTGATGCAGAACCTGAAATTTTAGTTTTCCCTAGGTAGACCCCTTCTCTGAGGCCCTGTGGGTAGAGCCTTCTTTTTCTTCCTGTAGTTCTGTGAAGTCTTGCTCTATTTTTCCTGAGGCTGTGTTGTTGGCTGAATACAAGTTTACAGTTGTTATGGCTTTGAGCGGATTGACTTGTTTATCATTCAGAAGGATTCGCTACCATTAGTAGTGCTTTGGTCTCAAAATCTATTTTCTTTGTGGTTAATATGGCTCGGGCAGCTTTCTGTTAAGATCTGTCTGGTCATGTCATCACGCCTCCTGTTTTCCAAACGCTTCTGCTCCCTTCCCCGAGCACAGACGGGGACTGTACTCTTAGGACCCTTTGTGGTCTGACAGAGCTTTGGGCCAAGTCTAAGAAATGCTCGGTCGGTAGAAACAAGGCACTTTCCTGTCAACGAGCACACAGTTGCTGCTGGGGGTCCTCCTGCACCACTAACCGGTCCCGATGGAGACAGTTGCTGCCGCCTGCTCTTGGGCTATGAAGGAGAGACACGGAGCAGGCCCGTGTGACCCACAATAGACATGAGGGAGAAATACACTTTTTGCTGAAGTAACTGGGATTCTTGGGTTGTTCATTCTAACAAAACACCAATTATTACTGATGTATCTAGGACATCCTTTTAAATTCCTTTATATTTGGGCCTCCCTGGTGGTGCAGGGGTTCACGTCTCAGCGCTATCTGCAGCCACTGTGGCACGACTTCGATCCCCATCCAAGAGCTGCAGCAGACCTCTCCTGCTGCACCCGCTGCTCCCCTCAGCAGTGTATTTCAATAGACCCGCCTGTTCTGCTCCCCACTCGGTCTCTGCTGAATCTTCTCCTCGCCCTCTGCATCTCTGGCCTACACCCCAGTTCTTATATGCATAACTAAGTAAAACAAATCTGAAAAATTTAAAAAAATAAGTAAATTATTTCACTTTTTACCTCTCTGTATCCCAGAGTTGCTCAACGCTGGCACTAGGGACACTGGGTTCGCCAATTCTTTGTCATGAGGGAAAGTTCTATACATCCTGACCTATACCCATCAGACATCTGCAGCCCTTCCCATTTTGATTTTCATATCAAAAAAGTCTCCTACCAAATCACCCCTGGTTGTAAAGCATCGGTCTATCCTTACGATCTAGAGATTTCTCTTACAAGTGGTCTAGAGCTCGGTTTGCTCTTTCCTCCAGCAGGCCAGCGTTCACTCTTTAACTGGATGCGCTGGACCATTTGGCTATCACATGATCATTGAGAGTTTAATTTCTGTTTTTTTATATTTGTGCTTTTATATTAATATAAATATATTTATGTAAATGTATTTTATATAATTGTCCTACTTCCTGCAGTTTCTCTCGTTTTCTCCTTACCTCCCTTCTTTCAAAGAAATTTTTTTAATCATTTTCTCACCCCTCTTTCTATGCTCTGCTAGTTGAGAATTATAAACTCTATGCCCTAGGTATTTTAACATGCAGTTTCACTAAACCTAAGGTCAATGCTTTCCCATTTCCTGAAGAATACAATGTTCTTTGAACACTTGAACTCTTGTTGTTACCTTTTTTTTTTTTTATTGTTATTTATGTCTTTTGCATTTTGTATTCCCCTTGGGCAGCCCACCACCAATTCACCCGTGATCCATCTCCATGGTCCCCTGTATTCTCCTCTCTTCCATTTTGTGCCCTTATCCTCCCCTCCCCTCCCCCCTCCCCCACCGCTGAGTGTCTCTCTCCCACCCGGCCTCCCTATAGTCCTGTTATAAGTGAAACCATTCGATATTTTTCTTTTTCTTTCTGGCTTGTTGTTACCTTTTAATTTATACTTTGCTTCTGTTCAACATTTAATTTCATCTTGTTTTAAACGCCCCCATTAGAAACTATTATCATTGTTTGAAGAAGTAGAGTTTGTTAGATCGAGCTCATGTTTACCACTGTTTGCTTGCCGGTCACGTGTAGATTTTCCTTGTGGGGTTATTTTCTCTCTACCTAAAATACATCCTTTAGAATTTTCTTTAGTGACTGTCTAGTGTGATAAACTCTTTCCATTTATAACTGGACTGAAAATGTCAGTAATGTTCCCTCATGATTGAAAGGCAGTTTCTTAGAGAGGAGAATTCTAAGTTTACAGTGTGCCTGTTTTTCTCAGCATATTGAAAACGATACCTTGCTCTATTTTCACTGTTGGTTGCTGCGAAATGTTAACCCTCTAATCGCCTCTCCATTGAAGTGGCCAAAGTTTCTTTGCAATTGCATTTTTTAAAAAGATTTATTCATGCATGCAAATTGGGGTGCAGGCCAGAAGTGTGGGGCAGTGAGAGGGTTCACCAGAGACAAAGTGGGGAGCAGACAGGCAGATGGACTGAATACACTGCTGAGGGGAGCAGAGGGCGAGGCAGGAGATGTCTGCTGCGCCAATGGGAATCTCCCCGGCCAGGCATTGAACTCACACCACAGCCGCAGACAGATCCACAGCTTTGCTTAACCTGTTGCGTGACAGGAGGCCTTTTTTCTAATTGCATTTTATGTCTACTTTTTTTTAATGATTTATTTATTTATGCATACAAGCTGGCGTATAGGCCAGAGGCGTGGGGCGGCGATAAGGTTCACCAGAGACAGAGTGGGGAGCAGAACAGGCAGATGGACGGAAATACACTGCTGAGGGGAGCAGTGGGCGCAGCAGGAGAGGTCTGCCGTGCCATGTGGGAATCTCCCTGGCTGGGCATGGAACTCGCGTCGCCACTGCCGACAGCTTCACAGGGCAGCGCTTAACCGCTATGCCACCAGGGAGGCCCCGTTTTATGTCTACTTTTTGTCATTGGTGTTTTCCACTCTGTGTCTTGTCATTTTGCCCTGCTGGTAATGATGTATTTGAGGTTTGAGATATTTAACATTTAATTATTATTTTTAACATTTATTTTAAAAATAGATATTTTTAACATCTTAAAACTCCAGCCATCATCTCTTCAAATATTTCCTCTCCCCATTTTCTCTATGTTATCTCCTTCTAGGACTAGAAAGATATTAGAAGTTCTCTTCTAGGCTCTAAATATTTTAGCTATTTTCTTTTCCTCCTCAGGTTGAATCGTGAAAATTTCTTCAAACTATTGCATTTTCTTGAGTCTTTCCTTTAGCTGTCTTAAAACTTCTATTTAACATACCAACTCTTTAACTTCAATTATAGCATTTTCTTTTTATAGAAATTCTAGGTGTTTCTTTGATAAATCTTTTCAGCTATTTTTATAATCTCTTGATTGGCTAATATTTTAAATCATTTTTTTAATATATATTTTTATTGTTATTTATGTCTTTTACATTTTGTATTCCCCTTGGGTAGCCCACCACCAATTCACCCATGATTTAAATCTTAAATCACACTTGATAGAATTCTTTAATATTTTCAGTCTGATAATTTTAATACCTAAAGTTTGCAGACAATACCTAACATCTGACTCTAGGGACTATTGTCCTCCTTCTCACGCATGCTACCTTGCTTTCTTGTATGTTTTGTGACTATTTTTTAGCCTAGGGGTCAAATTTGGGACCCCTTTAAATAAAATTTATGCATACAAAAATTTTTTTGCAATTTTTAAGTGCACCCAAGGGTAGGTTTTTGGTATAATGTGCACTGAGTATAATAAAGCATACAGTTTGGAATGGGAGCGACTTGGTCTGAATTTCCTACTAACTACATGTTCTGTAAAAAGCAACCTAACATCTATGAGATTCATGTGGTTATATCTACCTCATCAGTCTACTGCAAGGATTGAATAAAGTGTGTGTGTGTGTGTGTGTGTGTGTGTGTGTGTGTGTGTGTGTGTAATATCAGACATACAGTAAGCTCACAGTGTTACCTTCCTTTCTTATGGAATGCTCCTGCTTTGTATAACCTGGAATCACTTTTGAAAATGTCATCTCCAAACAAAGCTTCCTTTGCCAGTTGGGAAAGAGGGAAACACTCTTGGTACCCCTTTTCTTTTACCATATTTATTCATACAACTTGCCTTCTGCTTACAATGCCCTAGTTACTGGCTACTACAGAACAGTTTTATCTTTCTAGAAGAATAATTTCTACAACAGAGTAGACATTCAATAAAAGCAAAGCATTAATAAGGTAAATTATTCTTCCATAAGGAGTTATTTGGGATGAGAGAATATGATCACATACACTATTTACAACTTGCCTCTCAAACTCTATAAAAATTCTTGGTTCCAGATATTAAAAATCAGGTGAATTTGGGGATTTTCTCCTCTATTAAGTTAGGCCAAACAAATCTCATCTTTGTGAAATACCATAGGAGACAGAGTTTAAATTTTTGTAATCATTACAGTTCTTAAATTTATGCCAAGTATCCCAAAAAAAGGAAAATGAAACTTATCAAATTGGATGACTTAGTTGGAATTTTTCCTAGTATCTAAATTTAGAAGGAAGATACAGATTATGCATAAATATCCTTTTATTAATTAAGGAGTTAAAAAATAAATTTCCTAATTATGTCTTTGGGTCTGTAAACATTTATTTAAATCTTAACAGCTTCTGTACTTGCAATCATGATTCTAGAAAAATAAAAACTAATATTCATAGCATGGAAGCATAGGAGAATCCCCAATATTTAAGGTATTGGATTTAAATAATGGGAATATAGATGTTTATATTAGGAAAATCTCTACCCTATGTTAACATACTAATAAACACATTGATTTATCATATATTTATAAGCATAAAAAAATCATAATCTGTATCATGTTTCTTCATTCAAATTCAAGTCCCAGAAAAGCCAGTCACAAATATTGCCACGGTCCTGAATTCTAAAATTGCAAGGGAGTTTCTCTCTTTTCACAAGCAGGATCTGTGTGTCCTCAAGCAGATGAGGGGACATCTCTGAGACTCTCTCCTTCAGGAGTTGTGATCATCCTATTTTTGCTGAATTTAGGGATAGATTTTCTTCTCCTACGAATGCTAAAGGGGTTAAGAACCATGACACTAGGTAGGATCCTAAATGAGTAGCACTGCTGCAAGCATCCTTCAGCTATCAGGAATATGAGACCCATATCTACTTTGAAAAAGTAGTACTTCTTGTACATTTGCCTTTTACATGAAATTTTGAATACAAAACAGTCCTACTTTTGGAATTTTCTGATGCTTTGCCCTTTGTAGTATTGTTGAGAAAAGCACCAGGCCATATCAAAGATATTCAGAGGAAGAAAAGTGAAGAAGTCTGCCAACTGTAATACTCTGATGGATGAGGCAAGAGGGAGCCATCTTTCAACTTACTCCGAAATGTTGATTGGTTTACTCTCTGAAGCATGAGTACTGAACTCTCCTTGCAATTTTATTTCTGCTACTATTCTGCTGTTGCCTTTTTATCTTAAAAATAGCGTAAATCCCCTTTGCTAAGCTTAAAATATTTGCCTTGAAAGAATCTTCCAGCAATGCAGGTTCACAACAATCCCAACGTGAGACTAAAATGACTAAGGTCAAGGGTACAAATCATTCAGCCTTCAGAAAGGATTTTTGAACCCTTACCTTGTGAAAGGAACCAGAGTTCAAGAAGAGACCAGGGCAGAAGGAGCTGCTAACCTCTTGGGATCTGCAGTGTACTGAAGGAGATAGCTCAAAGACCACAACTATGATCACTGTTATAAAAATGTACATGCTGCAATAATATCAAAATTAAGCATCCTCCTTTGGAGATGTCAGTCAAGGAGTAACCTCTCAAATAACATTTAATGTGAAGAAGGACTGGAAATTGATCATATAAGTATGGTGGGAAGGGTGTCCCAGGGGAGGGAATTTCAGCCAGACAGATGAGCAGTTTGAGAAATTCAAGGTACATTAAGAAAGCCACTATGTCTGCAGTTTTATAAGCAAAGTGTGGTGACAGAAAACAAGATGGTGGACAGGAATCAGACTCTGAAACAAGATGGTGGACAGGAGTCAGACTCAAAAACCTCGCGGCTCTTTAAAAGGTTGAACATTAAAAGCAGTAGGAAACTTTGAAGGCTTCAAACAGGAAAATTAAATGACCAAATTTTAATATTTTAAAAGACTGCTTTCAGTTCAATCTGAGTTCTTTTTCCCCTCACTATTTTGAGAGAATAAACAAGTGTTTTCTCTGGACTAAAATGCCGAGTAAATGACAACCAACAAGGCTAGATAGGGCAAATGTGGGTGCTTATCACAGAGCAACCCATCCTGTGGTTTGGAAAAGAACTAAGCATATGCTGTTCTGAATGCACACAGAGTCAGTCTGGCACAGCTTGTTCCTCCAAGAACAGAAATCTCACTTGCCCTTCACTGACACTGATGGGCGCTGAGGAGGTAATAAGATTCTTCTTGGAGATTTTAATTGTCTGTTCTGTAACTCAGGTCATAGTCCATCTTGTAAATAACTTTCTGTCAAAAATCAGGCACTAATAAATCACCAAAAAGATGGTTTCCTCTGCTTCAATATTTGAACTGAAATGCAACAATCCTTGGTTTATGTCCCAATCTGGGAGAGCTGACTTTTTTCCAACCTCAGAGGCAAGCATTGGGTTCTACTGATAATTGGGAAGCATGTTTGGGAAGATCACATTAGGCTCGTTAATGTATTATCTGGGGAAAATGTGATCTTCTTTTTCTGTCTTCCAGTGTCCTCTCATTCTGTTCTAGGTAAGAATAGATGGTCCTTGGATGAAAATGGTGGCCCAGAAGATGTTGAGAAATGACCAAAGATTCATTCATTCTCTGTTTGGCAATCTGGTATAAATGTTACTTCACTTCAGCAAATAGAATAAAATAAATGAATAAAAAGTTTACTGATAACCCCAGACCATGATGAGGTACAGATTCTGGGTGACAGAGTAAAAGGCTGACTCCAGAGGGGCATCCAAGGATTCCAAACTTAATTATGTTATCACCTGACAGATCACCTGACCCCCTCAATTAGGGAAGAGTTTGGATATGGCTACAGAAGGCAACAGAGAAAGAGAAAGTCAGGTAGAGACAGAAAGAAAACAGAAATCGTGAGACATCAGTCCATGATTCTACATGGCCATTTGCTTCCCACAACCTGTCCACTTGGGTCACCACTCCCTGTCCAGCGATGATGTTTTTTTCTAAGTCATACACAACCCGGCAAAAAACAGACACACAGTCCAAGTACCATTAATATGGGGGTAGAGATCATCTGCAAGGGGAACTGGCATCCTGTAAGAAAATACAGGATTTGGCAAGCACAAAACCTTTTCTACTCCCTAGCAAAGGTCATCCTGGGGCTTCCTGAGAGTCATGTGCTTTGTTTCCATGTGTTTCTTTTTAATACAGGGAAGGCCTATGTTTTCTGTGGAGTCAGTTTCACTTATGTCTTAGTCATCTGAAAAACACATTGCTTCAATGATCCCCACTTTTTAAAAGTCTCTTCTTGAAGCCAAAAGAAGTTTTTCTGGCAAAGTCCAACACAGAATTTATGCTTACTGCAGCTCTGAAGAGGTGGGAGTTCTCCACTGTGTGCTGGGTCTCTGCGCATTCTCCCTGGTGGACTTAACCTAATCCCGCCCACTGAGGCCCTGAAACTGGCCAGTCACTTGTCATCACTAATTAAAGAGAACATTTTAATGTCGTTTCATGAATGATTCAGAGACACATGAGTGTCACTGTGTTTGCACAATGTGTCTGGCCACAGAAGTGATACTTGAAAGGTGTTGTCACAGCTCACCAGAAACTCCTTTATTCGATATTTCCTTTTGTTGCTGTTCCTTGTCATATTATCCTTGAATTCTGGGAGATTTTTTTTCTTTCATTTCACACACTTTATTGTACAGTGATCATCCCTTCACCTTTCCCCCCTAAATATCATGATTTCTGCTCTGTTATCTCTGTTCCTGAATTCTATGGTACATTCTTCCAAACCACTTGCCTAAAATTGTCCTGTCATCATTGGCCATTACTAAAACTGTAACAGGGTGGTCCCCAGGAAAGGGTGTGTTCCAGGTTCCCTGCCCCACCCAAGGAGAGTGGAGCTAAGCAGAAGAGATAAGGAGGTGCAGAAGAGAGAAGCAGGACACACACAGAAGCCAGGAGGAGAAGGAAGAAGGATGGAAAGCTAAAAGAGGCACAAGGAACAGAGAGACATATAAAGAAGCTGCACTGGCCTGGACTGGTTGAAACAGATGTGGGTGAGAGACCCGTGGGGAGGTTGACTATGGCTATGTTCATCTGGATTTTGATTTTGCTCTTTAACTCTCAGAATTGTCTGGCTGTTTCTGACCCTTTTGTACGGGTCCCTGCCAAAAGGTGTTTTAGACTGTGGCAGGCTTTTGGGACTTGCTTTGGGCCAATCCATTTGGGTGGACTTTTACCCACGAGGTGAGGGATAACTTTGGGTACTTGATTAAGCAACAATATTCTTTGTCTTATCTAATTGTATTAAAGTTTGATTCCACAAAAGGCCATATATGTTTTTTATTAATGCGGCAGATGGCAGAATCTATTTTGAGAGGGCAGGTTTGGGGGTTCTGGTGTACCCCTCTCCCTGCCCTATAACAAAACCTTCTACCAAATAATTTGCAAAATCCCTATCACCATCTCTACTGTCATTAACCAAATCCATAAAGTTGTTAAGCAATTGAAAGAGACAGTAGAAAATCACCACCATTTTTTTATATTCATACTCTAGAAGGCAAAACAATCATTTGGCATAAAGGTTGACAGTTTTATTACTGTACCTTGTCCCAAGAATTACTTAACATCCCAGGCTGCTTATTTCTAATGTGAGAAAGAACCTGCCTTTGCTTGCTTAGAATTCCCCGACTCCCACCAGACAGCACCTCAGTGTACAGAGTGTTACCAACGTCTCCCTCCCGCTGTTCTGGGAGAGGGGCCACTTTGGGGCTACCTATTTTGCTCACCTGGTTTCTCCTGCTGCTAGAAATAATGCCGGGACATTTTCTTCCGTCATGTTTGGTCGGAGCCAGAGAAGCAAGATGAGGCAGGGAGCGTCGGGAAACGTCATCGCGAAACGTCATCATTCCAAGGCGTCTCAATAAAGCGCATGCGTTGTGCAGCCCTCCGGCCCCAAGGCCCAACACCTCAGTCACCCTACGCAAGTGTGGCTTCCTTTCCGTCGCAGCAGGATGAGTCACCGAGCAGGCTCTCTATGGAGCTGGGCAGACAGGAAAAAGAGGAGTCCTAGTGCCCTTGGTGGCTTTTTAAGTCTTTTAACTGTCTTTTGTAGAGAGGCAACCAGGTGAAGGGCAGGCTGGGGCACCAGGGGCCAGGAGGCTGCCAGACCTCCTAGCTCCCATCGAATCTTCACACTTTCTGGGCTCTCTGGCATTCTTTTGTGGTCTCTCCGCTGCACCCCAAACGGTCCTCTGCTGCTACGCTCTGTTCCCTTGCTCCCTCTGCTGCTTGTCCTCGCCCCGTGACGCCGCCCTTATAAACCCAGGCTCTCCAGGCCCAGGTGCGCCCACTCACGCAGGCCCACACCCTGCTCCAGGTGCCCGCCATCAGGCATGTGCGTGGGCCTGCAGAGGTCCTTCATTGGGGGGAGGGCGGAAAAAACTGATGACTCTTTCATTTACCCTACACCTTTCAAGCAGAAAATGTAACTGGAGTGCCAACGCGAGAAGACGAGATACCACCAGGACTGGTCGAACCGGGCACCTGAAAATGGTGTACGGCAGATTCAGACATGGATTCTGTGAAGGAGCAACATCTAAACCCAAGAGGGTGGCTGTTGCAGCGTCCAGTTCATCTCAAGGATTTTAGTGAACAGTCACACAATGTCTAACTTTAAAAAATGAGAAAAAATAAAAAAGAAAGACTATAGAGCTTTGGTTTACTCCAACTATACACCAAATAAAGGGTGTTGCATTGACAACACTGCACTAACAAACGGGAGTCGTGGAGCAAGATGTAGAATGCAGGATGCTGCCGAAGAGCAAGATCTGGGCCTTTTTATTGATAGAATAACCATACAGCATCAGTTGTAAGGGGAAGGAAGGACGACAAAAAGAAAAGGGAGAGGTGAAACTAGAAAATTTGCTCTGTCATCTACAGCACCAGTGGTTGTGAGTCTGCTCTCCAGGCACTCCTCATGTGCTTGATGACTCAGTATTGTAATTGAGATCACAGCCAGGGTTTCAATCTTAACAAGGGGTTCCACTGATCATCTTCTGGGGTCCCTTGTCATACATCAGTCACCCTCCATTCGCCCTCCCCCCACTCCCGTGCATTCCCCGTCTTACCTCATGATGCGTAGCCTTCCCAAGGTGATAAAGCTTTCTGTTGTTGATTGATTTGAAAGGCACCTTGTAGAACTGGGCTCCTATAACTGATTGACTGGGCAGTTCCAACCTTGTAGAGGAATACAGAACCGTAGATAACAAAACATGGTGACCAAACAGGCTGCCTAGGATTAGCAGACCCACAAAAGGGAAACATTTGCTTGAACAGTTGAAGCTTCTGGTTGGCCCCTGGCTGGGTAGATGGCAGGGTCAGGGTCCAAACAAGCCATGCAAGGGAAGCCCAAATGTTTTGCCAAGTAGCCCTCCTTCATCAGTCTTACTGTATCATACTTACAAAATGTGTATCTCTTGGCAATTTTCAAAGGCATAGTGGGACAAACAAACTAATAAGCAAATGGGAAAAGCTTTACCTTCAGAAGGATGTTTTATTAATATATATTAAATACAGGCACTATCTTAAATTGTCAATACTTAAACATTAGTATCTGATGTCCCTTCTTTAGGTTATACTTATATCAAATTTACAATGTCCATAAGGAGACCAAAATAATAAGGAATGGCTTTATTCCCCTGAGTTAGCCAGGGATTTTTCTGTCCTGGAACTAGATATCTAGAAATCTGGAGCTTTGGACCATGGCTTTATCAACCAGACCAACTGAAAGGTTGCCAGCAAAGCCAAATATGCAATTGCAAAAAGAAAGATTTATTGGGGGCCAGTTGCCGGGCGGGGCCCCGAGAGGGCAGAGAGAGAGCAGCACCAGAGAAAAGCACATGAAGTTTTTATGTCCATAGGTAGAAGGGGGAGGAGTAGACTGCAGTTGGAAGAGCCAGCAGGGACTTTTTGTTTTTAAATATATATGTATTTTTTATTGTTATTTATATCTTTTACATTTTGTATTCCCCTTGGGTAACCCACCACCAATTCACCCGTGACCCATCTCCATGGTCCCTATGTCCTTTTCTACTCCATTTTGTGTCCTTACCCTTTGTTCCCCACCCCCCCCCCATGTCTCTCTCCTATTTGTTTTCCTTATAGACCTGTTAAAAGTGAAACCATTTGATATTTTTCTCTTTCTTTCTGGAATACTATTCAGCATTCAAAGAAGACTTTTGAGATAATGAAGTGAAAGGGCCTGTGACCTTTAACCACCAAGACAGGCAGGGTGGTTTCTAAGACAGGCAGGGTGTGGTTTATTTAGGGTAAAACATCTGCTGCTTTCTTGATTGCCATCCTGCTGATGATCAGGGTGCCTCTGACATGTTCTTGTCCAGACCGGTGCCTCTTGACTGACCCTAACACCCGCTAGCCTTGCCAGGTTTAAAAATGGAGCAGGGGGCCTCCCTGGTGGCGCAGTGGTTAAGCACTGCGCGGTGGAGCTGTTGGCAGAGACGATGCGAGTTCCACGCCCGCTGGGCAGATTCCCACATGGCAGGGCAGACCTCTCCTGCCTCTCCCGCTGCTCCCCTCAGCAGTGTACTTCTGATCTGCCTGTTCTGCTCCCCGCTCTGTCTCTGGTGAACCCTCTCGCCACCCCGTGCCTTTGGCCTGTACCCCAGCTTGTATGTATAAATAAATAAATCTTTTAAAAAAAAGAGAAAAAGAAGAAAAGAAAAAAGGAGCAGGTATAAAATAAGCCTGTGTGACAAGCTAATGGTTTGTGAAAAATAAGCACCATATAACAGGAGTGGTTATGGGAGGAGAGCCACCAGTGAGGAAACAGAGGAAAAAAGGTGAGAATATGAAGCGATTTTGTTAAAGATGGCAATTTCTTCTGTGATCACTGAGCCCAGGAGACACTTCCAGTCTGTCTCCTAATCCATAAATTACACATCTTTTGGGTTTCAGTTGAGCTTTCAGTGGAGAGTCTGTCATCATTCTGCCCAAGCTCTCCTCTGGCACTCTACCAGTACTTCACATGGAAATGCGTATTGGGAGCCATTTTTCTATGCTGTGGCACTTAGTCTATGGATTACAATGCACACATGTCCAGTTAAAGAACAATTCTGTAGGGTTCGAGTCAGCCATGCATTTTTATCTTCCCTCCAAATGTGTTCTACTACTGACAAAGTGGGACTTAAAGGAGTTGAGTGATTAGTCCAAGATCACAAAGGTACTACGCAGCAGGGTAAGATTTAAGACCCACTCCAGGTGACTACAAACCTCTAATGTAGCATCATGTCTTAGGTAAAGTGTAGTCAACCAATATCCTTTGATGAATTAGGTGATGAGAGAGTGCATAAAGTAAAAAAAAAAAAAAAAGTAATAATTTTAACCACTAGCAATTTGAGAAAAACATTTCTGTAACACACAATGCCATTTTCTCATTTCCATGAAAGGACATTGCTGGGGTCCAGGATTGGATATAAGCACCTCAGCACAAAGACTCAGTAAAGGTCTAGGCTCTCACCTACTGACTCCTACCTTAGTTTCCCCAACAGATGAAATTAGACCTGTGTAAGTGTGTCCTGACCCTCTCACAGAACCTGAAAGAATAAGACTGGTAAGAGAAAAAAAGCAACTTATTGCTAATTTATTCAGTTTTGCTGAAGAAATGCTGACCGAAAACCTATTATGTGCCAGGCACTCTCCCTGTGATGTATATATGATAACACACAAGATGAGGTTCTTCCCTACAACCCTTACAGAAAGTCCTACTGAGTCCCAAGATGACACAATGATGTCTTCAGAGAAAAGCGAGGGCAGAAAAAAGGGAGGCATCAGTTCTGCTAGAGATGAGAGTGCCAAGGCTTAAATGTTGAATAGTAAGGAGAAAAGAGTATAAAGGTAGTTGGGATAGCATACCCAAAGGAAGAGAAGCACAAAACATGTATTAGATTGAATAAGAAATAATTGAGTGAAGATTGAGAGAGTTGGGTACTGTTAGGAACGGTAGAATCTGTGTCATGGAGGGCTGCTGAGGCTGATAAGAAATTTAGGTTTTAGCTTGAAAGTTACTGGGATTAACGAGATTGAAGCAGAGGAACGTTCGAACGTTCATTGTAAAGCATTTCACCTGGTTGTGTTGTGGAAGCTAAGAGTGTACGGTAATAATCCATGAGAGTTTTGAGACTGAAATTGAGGCTGTAAAAGAAGAGGTTGAACATTAGATATAAAAGTGGTGGAGGAAAAATTATTTGAAAATCAACTGAATATGGGCAGATAGAGGAGATATAAATTAAATGGGAAGAATTCCCCTCAGGTGTCTGGCTTGAATAGCAGAATAATAGGTGATGCCATTTGCTCACATAGTGAAGAGATTGCAGGTGGAGAATGAGGTGAGTGTAGGTGCATTGATTCTATGGAGCTGTGGAACTTGAAGAATGGAGATCCAAAGTCTTGAACAGAGAGATCTGGTCCAAGGACCTATTTTATTATGAATGCCCAATGAAAACTGTTGTATCATATGTCATCATTTATGGAGAAAATGTAGAGTAAAAGCATCAAAATCTAAGGACAGAAGTCTCAGACATAAGGAATGGATGGAAGATGGGAGACCCTCATGCCCCTTCCATGAGGAAGGAAAGAAGAGAACCAGGGAAGAGCAGTGCCCTAGAACTCAAGGGTCTAGGGTCTAAAGAGGAAGGGAGACCAATAATATAAAGCCTTGTAGGCCGCTGAGGAAATAGTATTGTAGTTAGTTGTGGATTCAAAGACAAAAACACCCATGTCTAGGGGCAGAATGAATGGGTTCTGAAAAAGTGAAGACAGAAAGTAGAGACTTATTTTTCAGTATAGTTGGTTGTGAGGCGGTCTTGATATAATGCTTTAAGTGAAGGAGTACTGGGGGCTGACAGAGGAATTAATTTCAAAGTGAGAACAGCTTTAGCATGTTCACAAGGTGTTGAGAAGACAGTGAAGAGGGTAAGTTTAAAAATATAGAAGAGAGGTAAATATAGAAGAGATGGGAGATGGTGAATGAGCTGAGCCAAGATCAGCTGTAAATAGAAGCTTCGTTCCCTAAGGCTAGAGGGGACTAAGTGGCGATGTGAGTGAACATGAAGTTTATCCCACTTCAACTTCAATTTTCTTTGGGATACAGAAAGCAGCTAAAAGAGGAAAGGGCTTGTATGGGATACAGGGTTTGAGCAGAGTAGTTAAAATCTGATAACCATGGTGTGGCTAGGAGAGGCAGACAGAAGTCTTGAGAAAGGTAATGCTCCATCTGAGCTTAAAAATAATGCAATGATCCTGGTACCAGAATTCAGGAATATGATTGTCATTACGCTCAGCAAATCATATGTAGAAGGGAGAAAAGTAGCCATTTGGGTTAGATTGGTTACAAGATTTGTGAGGTTGAGAAACAGAGGTAGTCATTAAAAACTAGGGAAGAATTTGGTTGAATTACAAATGGTGAGGCCTGCTTTGAATAGATAAGAAATTAAATCCTGAAGACAATGAACAGGGACTAGAAATCTCAATGATATAGGATGAGTGAGGGAGCTGGATTTGGAACACAGAGGAGGGAGGTCACAGTCTCATAAAAGGAACTTAACTCTCTGCTCCCACATGCCCTTTAAACCTACTAGGTAGGGGCAGGGAGTAGAATGTCCTCTGCCCCTAGAAGAGCAAGTTCTCAGCTCTTCTGGCCTCACTCATGTGATGGAAAATTCTACAGAATTCTTAATTCACAATTCAGTAATCAAAAATACCCAGTTCAATATCAGCCCACAATTCAGTCCTCGCTGAAGATAACCCTCTCCTCATCTTGAGTGAGAACTAATGATAAGTGGGCTGCCCAACACTCAGGAGACTGGCTTCCTGTCTTTCTCCCCTGACTAACTACTGTTTCATTCAGCCCTTATCAGCATGGAAGCTGAGTCAACTGAGGAGAGGTGAAGGGGACTGATGAGTTCCTGATTCATTGACTTCACGCCCTGAGTCTGGCAACAGTTTGAAGCTTATTCTTTTTTCAGGGGCACTTTTGTGCCTTCTTCACATATTCCCTTCTGGCTCCTCTCACTGCAATTATTATGATTATCATTATGCACAGAGACTCCTCCAGAGAAACTTCACTACTTCTGATTCTGCCCGAGTTTCTGTCCCCGCTCTGTGGCTTCCCTCGAAGGCCAGCGTCTTTGGAGAAGAAAGAAAAAAATACACACACACAGTCTTATATATGCCCACATGCCCATGTGCCTTCTTTCGGTGGATTCAAGTCACTGTCTGGTGTCATTTCCTTTCAGCCTGGGGTGTTTTTCTCTGGTATTTCTAGTAGGGTAGGCCTGCCAGCAACCAATTCCCTCTGTTGTTTTTCACCTGGGAATAACTTTACTTCACCTTTGCTTTTGAAAGAGTTTCAATACATATAAGATTCCTGACGGACAGTTACTATTTTCTTTACTACACATTCTGACACTAGCCTATACTAGCACCTCCTCAGGGGCAGTTTGCATTAATGAGTTTATTCCTTGAGTCTTGGTTAAACTTCCCTTTTTTCTATGTATGTCACAGTTGTGGCTGAAAACTGGACATTTTAGAAAATCTGTTATAGCAACTGCACATCCTGTTTTATTTTCCTGAGACACAAACTGCAAAGCCAAACTCCCCAGAGTGTGCATGTCCATTGTGCATTGGACAATGGGATGTCTCTATTAAGTTTTCTATTTCTCACCCTGGATTCTAAGGGTTCATTCATGTGGTATAGTTTGGTGATCAACCAATAATTTGGGTTGAGGCGTTCTGCCCATTGATCAGTACATGACTAGAAAGTTCCAACTCCCAGTAAATCCCAAGTCTCCCTTGACTTACACTGTATGTGTGAAGCTGTAATAAACACAGTTTCCCAGGAGGCCAGGGATATATGGAGAGCTTATAGCAACCCTGACTTTTCCCATTTAATTCCTACAAAATTCTTCACTTTTAGCTGACACTGCTACAGATTTTTGCTTCCTTCCCCAGATTTATATTTTTCCCTCTGGCAAAGCTGTTGGGCTTTGAGGCTAGTCCAGGCTGGTAAAACTATACTTTTTGCCAACTTTCTGAGGTAGGAAAGCAGATGAGAGTAGTCCAGGCAAAAACCCATAGACTCTGTTGTTCTTACCCAAAAGTACTACAGTTTTTCCAAGAATATATTCTTTTCAAATTTTGATATACACAATTTGAGCTCCGTGGTCTAAAGCTCTGAAATATTTATTTCTTTAATACTCTTGTCCAGTTTGTCTGAGAGGATTCATCAACATCTTCAAACTATCATTTTTGGAATTCCACCAAATCAGTCTCTTAAATTTACTTCCAACCCATGTCTGGGTCCCACGTCTGGCCCCGAGGCTTCATACCCTGTGATCTGTACTTGGAAAAAGGCAGTACTATTCCACACACAGCCCACTTTATGCCACAGCTGCTTCCACTTTCTCCAGGATGCATCAAGCTCCATTATTCTCTCCCCAGCTGTGGAGATTCCAGACCAAGTCCTCTATGTGATCTCATTGGGACTCTTATCTCCAGACTTGGAATTAGGAAACAGATGCCTCCTGTGTACACACGTTCCTCTCTTTTGCAGGGTAGTTTCAATAGTTCTCTCCAAAGAAATTCTCTCTGAATTCTTCTCTTTGTGTCCAAAAACGGAACATATTTTAAAAAACATTTATACATAGAAGAACTGGGGTGTAGGCCAGAGATGTGGAGGGTGGGGGTGGTGAGAGGACTCACCAGAGACAGTGAGAAGCAGAACAAGAGGATTTACTGAAATACATGCTGAGGGGAACAGCGGGCGAGACAGGAGAGTTCTGCTGCGCCATGTGGGTTAGCTCCCTGATTGGGGATCGAATTCAGGCGCAGGGGTGATAGCTCTAAGACTTAACCCCTAGGCCACCAGGGAGTCCCTGAACACATTTCAGACCTTCAATGTAGTTTAAGAGTGAATTCAATCATGATGGCCTGACTTGTAAATCACTTTAGAAAGTAGCATCTGTTGTCTTTGGTTTCAATTGAAATTGAGATAGAAAGACTCCATTTAATACCCTCTTAGCAAAAACAAGTCAGGATGAGAAAGACTAATACCAGGTGCTTTCATTCATCTGCGAAACTTAGGAACAGCCACAACTAATCCAAAATCAACCCTAGAAATTTGACAGTACAGTTGAAGCTACAGAGAAGCAGGGTGAGGAGTGTGGTAGAGGATATGGGTGACCTGGTGATGGGTGTGGTATGGAAACATACATCTGAGGTGTGAACCTGTGCCTCTAAGTCATGTATAATGTTGTAAACGAATGTTATCTCAAAAATAAAGATAGTACCATAAAATAAAATAAAGACACCCCCTCAAAAATGATAATAATATCCTCTTACAAGAGCAATCTATTGAAAGATTTGCAAATTTATAGGTTGAGGTGATATGAAAAATAAAAATAATGTAACAAGTGGATTGTACATTGAGGGATTTCATAACCCAAAGGGAAAGTTATTCTCCTGCTAGTTTGGTACTTTCAATTTAGTCCATCCTTAGAAAAGGAATTTTCTTCATGTGTGTTCATTCGGATAGCTAATTAAATGAAGTACTAGTTACCATGAACATGGAAAGTTTCATTAGAAGGCCCTGTGAATTAGCCAAGTAATTAATTATGCCTGTCAAAGAAAGATATTGAAAGAAGGACCCACGCACGGTCAGTGAGCACACAGTGCTCTTAGTGTTATATTTTCAGGCCGAGACGTGATAGCGTCCCAAATGTGTCACTGCCCTTAAGATCAAAAGAGAAAAAAATAAAACAACCTCACTGCCTGCCTTTTTAAAGAAGTTAAAAGAGATTTGAAATTGGAATAATGTGGTTGTAATATAGAAGTAAACATCAGATTGCAAGGAATAAATAATTCCTGTTTTTATTTTATTCACTAAATAATTGGTTGGGCCCAAGGTAAAAGTTATATCTCAGACCTTCAATCAGTGTCAGTCAAGGAATATTTGTTGAATGGCTTTTCTAGCATCTCCAAGGGCTTTCGGGAAAAGAGACTTCAAATGAACAATCAACTTTTCGTGTTTGAGGAAGGTAGGATGATGGGGAGATGGATACACATTCATAACAAACGCAATTGTTTGACACATATGGACTGCAACTTTGTGCTTGGATGTATTTAGCACCCACCAAAAACATTAATCACACTGACTGACAGATTAAAGATTAATGTTCAGGGTCTCAGTTTTGCCATCTGTATAATGAAAGCATTTAACTGAATCACAGACAGGAAATAAAACTTGCCCACTAAAATGGAATGGTAGTGACTATGTGAGTACTGTAAAGAAAAGACCTTGAGAGTCTAGTATCAAAAAGGGATGTGATGGTTAAGCAATGTTTTCCAGATTAAAGGATAGGAGAGTGGTGATTTAAGCTGAAATTTTTTCATTCTTGGGAACTATATCTAAGGACTTTTTTGTTTGAACATTTGGATTTTATAGTCTATGTTCTATAGACTAATTCCTGTTTTTATTTTATTTTATTCACTAAATAATTGGTTGGGCCCCAGAGAAAAGTTACATCTCAGACCTTTAATCATGCCAGTGTGGGTCAAAGAAGACTTGTTGAACGGCTTTTTCAGCATCTCCAGGGATATCTTCGTTTGGGAAAAGATACTTCAAGTGAACAATCTTATAATATAGACTCTATTATATCTTTAAGAACAAGGCAAAAAGTTGGAAAGCAGAAGTAGATCCACCCCACAGAAAATCTAGGATGAAACTGGTTGTATTTGCAGGTCAATTGCTCATTCATTTACATGATGAGATTTGGGGAGAGAGAGTGGACAGAAGTTCTCCTGCATCATGTATTCTAGATGGGTTGTTCTTGGGTCAATTATTTTCTCCACAGTTTATATGCAATCACCCCTAGGAAATTAACTCACCACACACTGAATTTGATTGAATAGTATTAAAGAATCCATACATTTTAATTGTAATTTCTACCTTATAAAATGCTTTCACATTCATTTTTTTTATGCATTGTTATTTCCTAGTAACCCTCTAAAGTAAATATTATTCTGATTTCAGGGGAGGAGCTTGGTGCTTGGTGAGGTTTACTGTATCAGTTACCCACGAGTCCCTGGCTAGAGATGGTATGAGACAGTGCCTAAAGCAGTGCATTTAACACCATGTCCAGAGATTTTTACAGCACATCACTGTTAACCCTTTTCCAAAGGAACACCGGTAGGAAGAAGAGAAATGTAATAAGAGCGATAGGTATATTGAAAAAAACAGAAAGGGAGGTTGGTGTGACAGCAATGTCAGATTTATGGAAAAAAGTAAAACAAGTAAAAACCTTCATTCGGATACTTTTCCTTCAACTCAAGGAAAGGACATGACAAAGTAGTCTCCAGAAATATTTGATTCTGTCTTTCCTCCTGAAGCCTGTGCCCTAAACACAGGATGTGATCTTCAATTTGAATTTCTATTAAAAATGGAATCTTTTTCATAATAGGATAAATATTGCATGGGCTATCCTTATATTAAAAAGTTGTTTATCTGAAATTCCAATTTAACTGGGTATCTTGTATTTTTACTTGCTAAAACTGGGCAACCCTAATAGATACTTATCAATGGACATCAGGACAATTGAATGTATATCCCTGTATATTAAGAATGATTGGAGGTTTTGTCAATTTTTAATATATATATATAAAATAAGATAAATATGTGTGTGTATATACATACACACACACACACACACACACACACACACACACATATATATATATATATAAAATCTCTGTGCAACAGCACTTCCCAATCAAGATTACTGTGGAAGCAGAGCATTGAGGAAGTCATGCCAAGACTCTTAAGAGCTGGTCATCCTAAACCACTGGTCTTTCCAATGGTTTATTCAGGAATAAATAAAAACCCACTATCTAAATGAATGCTGCATGGACACAGCAAGGACCACCGAAATGAGAATAAATAAAGGTGATTTAATCAGTGTTGCTTCAGCACAGATCAGCTACCACCATTTGCTTTTGGCAGAGACTCCAAAGCAGGCAGAGGACTGGGGAAGTTTTACACTGAAGAGGAAAGGGGGGTTGTTCCAGGGAGCCTGTAGCTGAGTTCACTAGAAGCAGGAGAGCCTATGTGATTGGCAAGAGTGCGTATTTGGCTTTCTCTGGTTAATTGTAAGTTGGAACTAGGACAAAAATTAGGGGAAATGGTTATTAACCAAGTGCTGGCTGTTTGGGACTGAATATTACAGGTGTAATTGATTGGTTCCTGTATTGTTACTAAAGAGTGGTCCAGCTCCTGTTAAAAAGAAAATCACATTCCCAACATTGAGGAGCTTGTGCAAAGTCCACCAAGACTTAATAGCTAACTTAACTTCGGCTTTAACCTTCCCCAGGTATATTGTCTTAAATGGGTCAACCTGGAATTTTCTGGTCAGCACCAGTGAAGTAACTTTTTCCATTCCTCAAAGGAAGATGAGATCATCTGCCACAAGATCTTTTTTCCACTCTCCATAGACCAGTTACCTAAGCCTGAAGTAATTCCCTCTTCCCTTCTATTGCCCTCTGGCTGCCTATAAAAATCTTTCATTTTGTGAAGATATGTAAAGTTGTACTTCCTAGATGAGGATGCTGCCTGATTCATGAGTCATTTAATAAAGTTGATTAATTCTTTAGAATTTATTTGGTTTTTTTTTTTTTTGTTGTTACTGAACCCTTCTACAAGTCTGACCTATGGAGTAGGCTGTCCTCCTTGGCTGGTCCTTTTAAGTAAAGGGGTTGTTTTTTCTGTGCTGTTTGCTAAGGTTGTGGGTAAGAGTTCTCGTTTTTATTCATGGCATAGCCTCTGTCTATCTATATATTATGTCTCTCATTATGAGGCTGCACTGTCCACAGACCACATATAGTTATTTAAATTTAAATTAATTTAAATTAAGTAAAAGTTAGAAGTCAGATGCTCAGTCCAATTAGCTCTATTCCAGGCATTCAGTAGCCACATGTGGCTAGTGGACTACTGAACCAGATAGAACAGCTCCACTGTTGCAGAAAGTTTTATTGAAGGGCACAAGAGAGATGACAAAACGCTTTTAAAACTTTGTTCGTTAGACTTTCAAACACCTCTAGGAAAATGCAAGCACCATTATCACCCTACTGGAAAATTTCCACCTTCTTCATTCTCCCTCTGAGTCTCATTTATACTGTTTTTCCACCACTTTACATTCTCCAGTCTTTCTTAATTACCGGACCGAGCCTTTGCCCTCTTTGGTGCTTTCCTAGTTTGCTTGGGTTCACGCTCTTTTTTCCACAAATTGTTTTGAAAAGTTACTCTAGTGAGCACTTATTGAAGTCTCTAACTTCACTTTTCTAGAAATTACCTCCTTCCCTGATATCCCCAAGGTCATTCCAGAAATGGATGCATTCTGACAGCGTGGGGCCCCAGCTCACTGCCTCTGATGGCGTTAATTGGGCGCCATGACTCAGCTGGCTAGTGAGTCCTTCCCTTGAAATTAGGAGAGCAATTCCTTAGCCTGAGAGAGCAAGAGATTTATTTCTTACTATGTCATCAGATTGCAATAAGTAACTGTGACTTGGGAGCAAGAGATAGCAGCCATTTTCCACCAGACCATGGAGCTAATAGGAAAACAGAGAGAGGGGGACAGAAATGAGAGAGGGAGAGTGTCCTCTGAGTTCCCATGATGCTGCAATCCTTAGTTTTGATCCTAAGCTTCAGCTGCTTCATTGACCTTAAACGCAAAGACAGTACATTATCCTTACAATAAATTTCTTTCTTCCTTAGAATAGTTTGAATTGATTTCATGTTATTTGCAATTAAAAAAGTTCTAATCAATAAACTGTAATCAAGAGAATTTGGTTATTCCTTCTGTTACAGGGCAGGAGAGGGGCACCCCAGAACTCCCAAAGCTGCCTGCTCTAAATAGGTCCTGCCACCCACCACAGCAAGACAAAACATATAAGACCTTTAGTGGAAAGAAACTTTAATACAATTAGTCTGGAATACAGAAAAGACAAAGAATATAGTTTTCAAATCCAGCACCCAAAGTTACCCATCCGCTTGTGGATGAAAGTCCACCGAAACAGTGTTGGCCCAAAGCAAGGCCCGAAAGCCTGCCACAAGTCTAAATCACCCTCCAGCAGGGACCCACAGAAAAGGGTCAGAAACAGTCAGACAAGTCTGGAAGGAAAAGAGCAAAATCAAAATCAAGATAAAGGCTGCCATTGCCTCCACCCGGGTCTCTCACCCACATCTATTTCAACCAGTCCAGAACCAAGAAGCCAGCGCAGCTTCACATGTCTCTGCTCCCTGTGCCTCCTCCGGGTCTCCTTCCTGCTCTCCACCTGCTTCCTTCCCTCTCCACGCTCATCTCCAGCTTCCCTTCTCCCTGCTCAGCACCACTCTTCCTTGGGTGGGGCAGGGAACCTGGAACCTCCCCCTTTCCTGTTATACCTCAGCTATTTAGACCCCTTCTCTTTCCTGTGCTCATCAAACTCAAATGTTAGAAGATGTGTTATGGCTAAGGGATGATCTCTTGAAAAGAAGTGAAAGAACACAGGCAAAAATGTGAAAAGAGCTTTAGATTTGTATTTAGGATAAATTAGCTCAATTCATTTTATTTTTCGCATCCTACCCATGAAAAATACAAAAGAGGGAAAGGTTGTGTAATGTTATTTACATCATTGAAGTTCCATAATCATTTTTTGAAAATAGAAAAAAATAAAGCTTTACCTTTTCATTTATTTATTAGTTATTTAGTCATTAAGTATTTATTAACTGATTTATGATTTATTTATTAACTTTATGTACTGGGTATTATGAAAGATACTGGGTTTTAAAGTATAATTTTGAAAAGCTAAAATTCTGACTTTTAAAGAACTACAAGATAAATACATGTCCAAGATTGTATTCAACTCATTCATGAGAGAGCCATCGGAGGTCATGCTTCCTGTAGCAAACCACATTCCTACACCACGTGTGCCTCCCATTCACTGAAATCCACATGCCAGAATAAAAGGGAATGTTTCTTTCTTCCCCCAGAACCATTTTCTTTTCACATTTTATTGGTATTCCAAATGAAGTTTCTTGCTACTTTTATGCTAGAGACATCTGCTCCCATTCAAAGATTAATAAAATTGTTCTTATCTATCCCAGAGCCAAATGTGCAGTTTCCCCTTCACCAAATAGGAGTTGTTTACATTCTGAGAAAAAAGTCCTCCCTTTTTTTCTAGAAAGGAGGAAAGT
The DNA here is from genome assembly GCA_004024925.1 of Scalopus aquaticus. Lineage (NCBI taxonomy): Eukaryota > Metazoa > Chordata > Mammalia > Eulipotyphla > Talpidae > Scalopus > Scalopus aquaticus. The sequence continues at coordinate 24,787 of PVIJ01009071.1, read as the reverse complement.
GGGGGTTCCTGCTCCTCTAGAAGCTCAGGGATTCATAATTTTGGACTTTCCCTCCAAGGCACAGCCTCAGAGGCTGGGCATGACCATGTGGCTCTCCTTGGCTCTCCCAGCAGGGGTTGGACTCAGGAGCCAGAGCTGCGCTGTTCTCGTGGGGAGAACCAGGGCTGATGTCCTCTCTGGGATCTGGTGTCTCTGCAAGTCAGGAAACATCTCAGATCCTTCATAGTTTCTGAGTTACTAGGAAGGAGCAAAATGTTGAAAACTGGTGCAAAGAAGAATTTGAAGACTATATAGATACACGTTATTTATATATTACTTATCGATATGTACAAGTATACATGCAGACATGTTTACATAAATAGCACACAAAAATTGTGTGCAAGTTACCATTTTATCTTGCTTTGTTTCCCCATTTAAGAATGAAATTATTTTACATTAGCACATATAGAGGACCTTATTCTTCCTAATGACTGCAAAATTAGCCATTGAAAGGATGTAAAACAGTTATTTAATGAGCTGGACAAATTTATAGTTGAAGAAAATTATTCGAGTATGATAACTTTAACTAGAGGGATGGAATGCAGCTTTATTCATTGCATATGTCAGATTCATTTTTGCCCAGGTGGTAAATACACATCCTCTATGTGAAAAGTGTACCAGACGCATTTCAAAAAATATCAACTTTATTCTTGGCTCTCTTGCTTACGAGGTTCAGGATCTTGGGCAAATTGCTTAAATTCAGTTATGTGCAGACTTTGAATAGGTAATGCCTACTTTTCTGAGGAGATGAGATCATAATGCATGTCCATGGTTTTGAAGTTTGAACCTAGGAGGCTCCTCCCTTAGACATCTGAGACACGCATCCCCAGTGGACCACAATGGAAGATTATGGGTGCCTTGTTGGTGGCTGTGGTGTGGTGACGTTACAACTGTGTGATTCTCTGCCTCTGAATCATGCACAGTGTTGTTCAACAAGCTTGCCTCAATAAGAAGAAATACTGTAAAAATAAAAAAAGGAAGAATGAAAGAAAGAGAGGGCAGAGTGAATTATCCAGATGCCTACAGTAGGCTACCATGGTTGGTTCCAAACATTTCTTTTTTTTTTTAAGATTTTATTTATATTTTGCATAGAAGAACTGGGGTGCAGGCGGGTGAGAGGATTCACCAGAGTCAGAGTGGGGAGCAAAATAGGCAGATCTACTGAAATACACTGCTGAGGGCAGCAGCGGGAGAGACAGGAGAGGTCTGCTGCACCATGTGGGTCAGCTCCCTGGCCGGGGATCGAACTCAGGCCTTCGAGGTGGGCCATCAAAGTGGTTGTGCTGAAACTTAACTCCTAAGCCACCAGGGAGGCCCGGTTCTAAATGTTTCTTACTAACCCGAGTGAAAATAGTAGACTTGATATTTTTGTCCTGTAAAAGACTTCTGGATACATGCTACAAGATGATTCAACTGGAAAACATTATGCTAAGTGAATTACCATAGACAGAAAAGGACAAATATTGTGTGATTCCAGTTATGTGAAATGCTTACAAATAGCAAATGCATAGAGACAGAGAGCTGATAGGCTACCACGGGCAGGGTGGGAGGGGAAGAGGGAGCTACCTTCAAAGGGTGTGCAGTTTCCCATCAGGGTAATGAAGAAGTGTTGGAAATAATGGTGATGGTTGCACAACGTTGTGAATCTAATTAATGTCAGTGAATTGTATATTTAAAAATGGTCTAAGTGGCAACTTTCATGCACATATATTTCACCACAACAATATATTTATAAAATTTAAAAAAAGACTTGGAGACACACCATCTCTCCTACCCTTGATCACACACATTAACCAAAGTACCTAGGACCTTTCACCTGATTGTTTATTCTAAGCTTCTAAGTAAGATTTTATTGGAAGGCAAAAAGAGAAAAAAATAATTTGAATTAAAATAGAAAACTAGAAGATGCAAAAACAACACATGCACATGGAGTATTATCTTTAAAGGCAATGCAGTAAGGATGCCGGCAAAGTCAGTCACAGGTCTGCAAAGGTGAGGTGAGTAGTGCAGCATAGCCAGCCCCTGTGTCCCTCCCTGAGTCTGTGTCAGCTTCACAAGGCAACCTTTAATCAGAAGCAATTGGAAAAGATCATTTTCAGAAAAAGCAGGAGTAGGAAACTCAATCTTGGTTTGATTACTTCTGAACAAAAGCCGGAGAGGAGAAGGCTCCAAATGAATGACTATGCAATTCACAATCGAAGTGTTAAGGGCCGACACAGAATCCCTGAATGGGTGTATTTTTAGTAGCCTGTAGGCCTGATGTTATTTTGAAGCACCACCCTGCTCTGCCATTTCCTAGAAAAGTGTATTTCATCACTAACTCAAATACAGTGTCCTTGGCTTAAAGTTTCTGCAGAGTAGTCTCTTTTGAGTACTATAAATTATCTCATTTCTAAGACTTGTGGAACCTACTTTGAATCAAACAGACTTCATCTTGTCTCTACCGTGTTGAATCTTCTAGATGAGATGCTGAGTACAGCCCAAATCAGCGAGTCAGTTTTCTCCTTTTCAGCAACTACGAAGAAAACAGGAGACCATCTGCTGATTGCGCTAAAAGACCCAGCTCTGGCGCTTTTGTCTGAGGACTCTTGTCAACCAATCATAGATGCCATATGTATTGACATTGTAATGACTCTGACTAATAGGTGTGGGCAATTGAGAGAGAGAGACAATAAAATCACTGATTAAAAAACTACCACTTGTTTACAAAGATACTGATAAACATACAAACAAAAGGCAAGGATAGCTAAAAACCCCAGCTATTCAAAGAGGTCCCTCAAAATCAGAATTAGCAGGTGGTCCTGATAATTTTCCTTTGAAAAGTGTTATAAATATAGGCATGAACTTAAACCAATTTGAGACACTTTTGGACCCCAAGTTCGTGGTTCTGAAGCCTTTCTAGGTTTTGCCAGAGCCACTGTAGAATTCCCCCCAGCACCCAGAAGTTGCCCTTCCATCCCTGTGTACAGACATCTGCCAATAACTCTCTCTGCCAGGCCTCATCTGATCTGCACAAATCTCCTGAGTCTTGCAACCCTCCAACCTTTTCCCTGGCAATTGAATTGTACACTTCTATTGCAGGAAAGTGGAGTCTACCCCCACCCCAATAAATTTGTGGTTATATGCTTTTAGTTTGAGTCATAATTGAACACGTTCCACTCTGGGTAGTTAGCTCCTTTGAGTTCTGAACCTATTTAACAATAAAAAAGCAAAAGCAAATGACTTAAGAACTAATCCAAAAGTTTCAAAACAAATGATCTCACACCACTTCCCAGCTTGAACCTTTAAAATTTCCCTCTACCCTGATCCTGGTGGAACACACCTTGGAACAGCCCCTGGGTTGTAGACATGGATCACAACCTTTATTTTGAAATAAACATCTTAGTAATTATATTACATTCTGATTATTTCTTGGTCAACACACATAGTATCATCATGTGATGCAGAGGTTATAAAGTCAGTCTTCCACGTATGTATAGCACCACACAAAACACTGTCAATCTACTGTGTCAGGTGACTGAGTACATTAATAATATAGAAATGTGGGTACAGAAAAAAAATTTCTCCTGCAGGGCCTCCTTGGTGGCACAGAGCTGCGCTGTGGAGCTGTCGGCAGCGGCGATGCCAGTTCGGCACCCAGCCGGGGAGAATCCCACATGGTGGGGCAGATCTCTCCTGCCTCACCCGCTGCTCCCCTCAGCAGTGTACTTCTGATCTGCCTGTTCTGCTCCCCACTCTGTCTCTGGTGAACCCTCTCGCCGCCCCACGCCTCTGGCCTGTACCCCAGCTTATATGTAAAAAAAAAAATTTCTCCTGCAAGTACCAGCCATCAACAGAGAAGACATGCGGTATCCTCTGCTATATGCCAACCACTTTAATGCCATGTGTTCAGTGCGTAAGTTCTAGAGGCAAGTGAGACATGTTTAAACTTTTCAAGGAACTCAGTCTTTGGGGAGTAATCAAGCAGATAACTAGGAAAGGCATTTCAAACTGAAGTGTCTGTTGGTAAGAATTATTAGTATTAACAGGACTGAACTGCTTCAAAAAGAGTCCAAGACACAGACGAATAACAGAAAAAGTCACTGAAGACATTACAGTGTTTGACTCAACTCTCTTCTGGTTCCAAGTTGCTTCTGTGGTCAAGTCCATCTTTTTAAACATGGAACATAACTAAGCTAACTTTCAACAAGTTATTGAAAATATATTTTTTATAATTTTAAAACTTGTGATTTTTCCCTACTATGTTTTTTTCCTTTGTTATTATTAATGGTGTAATGAGACAATATTGAATTTTGTATATTATTGAGCTCTCACTTAGTCCAAAGAATTCACTGTTGTAAAAACTGTCTGGCATCAGCAATTTCAGTTTACCTTTTGCTTTCTAATCTTCATACCTTCATTTTATTTCTCTTCCTTAGTGGAAAAAACAGGACCTACAGGTTAGGAACCTGTTAAGTTCCTAACATTAGCAGTACCTAATGTTAAATAAGAATAGGAATAGCAGGGATTGTGTTTTATCCTGAATTTAATGAGAATGCAATCTAATAATTGATCATTATATATCATGTTTGTGATATTTTATATCTTTTACTAAGTTCAGGAAATCCCATTCTCTTAGTTTTTTAAAGAATTTTTGGTGCTTAATTTTAGTGACAAGCAGAGTTGTCACTAGTTGAAGTTGAATTTTATAAAATGCTTCCTTTTCTAACTATGTTGCTTCATTATGAATCTTCAGATAATGTGGAGCATTATATTAACAGATATTCTAATGCTGAGCTTGCATTTCATTCCACACCAGGCCAACCAGGCCAACCAGGCTATGGTGATCATTAGGAAGATGCTACTGGATTCAATTTTATTTTATTACACTTTTTCCAAGTTTTATACCAACATAATAAAAGCAAGTCAGAAAATTTTTAAAAAAATAAAAAAAAAGTAGCTCTTATTTTTAGATTTCCAGGTACATTTTTATAAGCTGTGAAAGTATGCAGAGATTTGCTTATAAACTTGGCCTAGTGTTTTTCAGGGTGGATGAGCTGGAAGGAAATGAATCATGATTAGTATCTCTATTCGCTGATGATTATTAGTCTATGCAGATTTTCCACTTGTCTTTTAAGTCAGTTTTGCTAATTTATCATTTTCCTCAAAATATATTCATCTCATCTGTTTTTAATTTTTTATAAGCAACCTTACTTCTGATTACAATAAATATGATCCTTATTTTATTGCTTTGCTCTCAAGCTCCTAGCAGATACTAAGTTATGACAACTAACCAGTTTAGTTTTCTCCTTGTCTGTGTCTAATATTAACCAACTTGTGTTTAAGGGCCCGCAAGTCTGACATGACACTTGGCCTGCTTCCAAGCCTGTCAATGAATATTGGATAGCCTAACTGTAACCCTGTCATTTGTAACTAAAACAGAGCGCTTCCTTAGGGAGATTTTTAGTTTCCAACAACCAAAAGAAGATACACGGTTTCAGATCACAGAGAAAATTCTTTCTACCTACTTCTTCTTTGCACTTGAAATGGTGTATTGAATCTATGAGGCAGGTCAAAGGCAAAAATCATACATTTTACCAAGAAAATGCAATTATACTACGCTTTATTTTGAAATTTAGAATTTTATAAACAACAAAGAGCTGTTCACCACTCTGCAAGAGTGATTTGTGGGTTCAGAAAGACCACTCCTTTATAAATACGATTAAAAAGAATCATCTTTTAATGTAATCAACGGACCCAGAAAGACACATTTCATTTATAATGTTAAGTTCACGGAAGCATTCAACCAAGAAGAAACAATAAATACATACTTAGATGCTGGCAGGCAAGAGTTCTTTATTTTTCCTTAAACCTCTGATCCCTGTTACTGGCTTCATATATGACCTTTGAATCATCCACCTTACTCAACAAAGACCTCAGCAGCTGTTCCCCTGATTCTCAACCATTTGCCCTGACTTGATTTACTGTGGCTTCGATATCTACTTTCAACATTTCTCAAGTTCTTGATGTTTTTAGCTCCAATTCTTTGCTCAACCCCACCTCAGCCATGCCATCTAAGGCCATCCCTTGTCAACATGAAAGACTACACCATTTCTGAGAGCACTTTTTAACTTCCTTCTTTCTGATTCTCTTCTTCTGATATTTTAACCTCATTGAGATCTGCCATCATACTTTATTCCCACTAAATATGATATTAAGGTCCTCACTTCTCCCTGTAGTTCTTTGGGATTCAATATAGAATAAAGACTATTTATTTATTCATTTATTTGTCTTTAATAAACAAGCACTTTTTAATTGTCCTTTCTCCTCTTTCTCTCTCCTCAGCTCCCTAAACAATACCCAATTCTGATAGTGCCCAAGGAACTGCTCATTCACCCCCTGTACCAAATCAGTTGAATGAGCCAGGGAGAAAAAAAATAACACAATTGTGGGGAATCACACTTACTTTAATTACAAGTCCCAAATGGAGATTTTGAGGCAAAGCTTATTTGCCTCACTTCAAAATGATAATTTCAAATCTTTTCCTCTCCCCTGACAGAGACCCTCTCCTGAACAGACTGTAATTAGGTTCCTTCACCCCTTTTCTTAACTAGGTCTGATCCTTGGCCTTGCCCTCAGGCCTGCATAGCTGCGTTAGCCAAAATCCCGCTAAGCCACGTTAGTGAGCGTCTCCCTTGATAAAAAGTCACCCATGATATCTGGTGAAATTTCTCATCTTCCATCATGTGTTGAAGATCGCACTGTTTTCAGGTTAGAAAGAAGTTGCCCCCATCCTTAAAGTCACCCCAAAATAATTTTCTACCCATCAATACCCACCCCTGCCCCAAACCTGATCCTTGGCTATAAATCTTCACTTGTTCTTGTCACATTTGGAATTGGACCCACTCTTATACTGAGGTCTCTTTTCCCCTATTACACTTTATTAGTGTCTGCTTTTACTACCTTGACCACCATAGCTCTGGTTTCCTGTAACACCTCTCAAGACTTAATTCATCAGCTCATCTCCATGCTCTCAGTTGATGATGGCCCTGGGTCATAGCTAATAGAAACATAATTGCAGTCAGTGTAAAACAGACATCTGCAAATCACAACCTGTAGGTCTAGTCTGGCCCCTAGCTTCCTTTCTGTATAGTCTATGAACCAAAATATTTGTAATGATTCAGGAGAAATCAAAAGAAAAACATATTTAATGAAACATGAGATTTCAAATGTCAACATTCATAAAGAAGCTTCATTGGAACACTGCCACATTCCTCTGTTTATATATTGCTATGACAGCTTTGGTGTTGCAATGGCAGAGTTGAGTAGTTGCAGCAAAGGCAGGATGACCTGCAAAACCTAATACATTTATTATCTAGCACCTTATATCAAAAACTTGCTAAATTCTGGCCATTCTCCCCCAAACCTCCCTATGCTTCATTCATCTTTCTTTCACTCACTATTTTTTCTCTTATTTCATGCACTCTCACGTTTACGAGGTCATCACTTGTAGAATTAACTACTTTTCCCATAATATGTTAGACATCTATTCTTCTCCACTGGACATTGCAATTGACATGTAAACACACATTAATAGTACCCAATTAAACTCAAATACTTCAATTCTCCTCCAGTCACTACCTACCCTTTGTCTCCCCTTTGTCTCAAGAGTTTCTTGTCTCACTGTTCCCAATGCCTCCCTTCCTTTTCTCTCTTCCATCCACTCCAGTAAAGGCTATTCACTATTCTCCTCTAGTAGCTCTTCTTAAAGTCAGCACTCACCTACATCCTGTCAAAGTCAAAGCAAGGCCTTCAATATGTTCCCGCTGAAATGTCAGTCCATCAAAACATAAATTTTTATTTTTACATTTTATTCTGTTCTGTGGCCAATTGTGGACTTCCCATAGCATCAAGGTTACATCCATATTTATGTTTGAATCTTGAAGTAGAAATTAGGTATAGTATTCAATGTCCTTTATTAAGGATGAAATGCACAAAGGTATTATAAAATTTCTTGAGTGTGATAAATTTTGTAGTTGTCAGAGAATGTTTTCTTTCTCCCAAGAAATGCTAAAGTATTTAGAATTTACTTTCAAACAGTTTGTTGAAATATGTTACATATGCTTGTAGGAGAGGATTTTTTTTTTCCTATCTTGGGTTTTCTAACTGGGATCCTATAACTTAGACTAACAAAAGACAGATTAACAAGAAATAAACAAATACAAGTTGATTAACAAATGAATAACATATATACCTGGGGATACTCAGCAATGAGTAACTCAAAGAATTGGTTAGAACTTGGGACTTTTTTCATTATCAACAAAAGAACAATAAATTGTAGGAAGTGACAAGAGAAAACAAAAGGACTTTGATTTTCTAGAGGTGGTAAATAATGAGAAGGCTAATATGTAAAAAAAAAAAATCAATGTTAGATAAGGGCTAGTTCTAAGGAGTTTGTTATATAGATTCATCTGGTGCATCTCTGGGTTGATAATAGACTAGATTTAACTCCAGTGATTAAGTTCTGTCCTTCATGAGAGAGAAGGGAGCCAGAACACCTTCACAAATTAGGCAAATGCTGGGAGGGCAGAGGGAATTTTTTATATCTGATTATTCTCAACAATCTTCAGCTCATAATCATCCTACTAAAGAGGCATATTGTGGGATAAAGTATTCTGCTGTCATTTGTGTGTACGTGTGTACCTATGTGGGTGTGTACATATATATGTGTATGTGTGTGGACATATGTGCACACACATGCAAAGAGAAGAGAGACCTCAGAGTTATCGAATATGACAGAAAGTTAAATCTGGATGAATATATGATCACTCACTGAACTATTCCTTTTTACTTCCCTATAGGTTTGAAATCTTTTCAAAATAAAAACTTAGGAGGAAAATTATGTTGAGATAAGTTTAGACTCTCCCCAGAAATGAAAATTTATTTCAACTTTTAAAAACCAAGCAATGTGATTTTCAAAATCCAGAGATTAATGGGAGATAAAATAATGATTTGATACATGCTGAGAAAGCATGAAATAAATTCAACCCCCTTTATGATTGTTAAAAAAAAAAAACAAAAACAGTAAGTTGAGATTAGTACAGAACTTTCTTCACTTGATTAAAGAAGTCTGCCCCAAATCTATAGCCATCATCATTCTGAATGAGAAATAACCATTTAGTTCAAGGCTGCCAGTCCTGGCAAATTAAAAAAGATAGATAGATGATAGATACATAGATAGATAGCTAGCTATCAATAAAGATATATAGACTATAAACCTATATTCTATATAGGTATATAAGCCTATATAATCTATATACAGTCTTGAAAGAAAGAAATAAAATTACCATCTGATACAGAAAATATGATTCTTAATATAGAAAACTGAATCAACACTTAGTTTCTCAATGCACTGCAATGCCAATAATTGTAAAAACTTTCTTCTTGAAAAAAAATGAAAAATTCTAGAAAACATAATTAATTAATATCTCTCAAGAACTATAAGTTCCCAAGGGACAAAACAAAAAGGATGTTTAAAAGCCAGCACTAAGCAGAAGTTGATCCTGTGGTTGTATGGAGTGGAGATACATTCCCTGGTTATTGGGGTTGGTTTTTAACACTCACAAGGGAAAGGAATTAAGACCTGGAGCGCATGTGAGGGAAGGTGTTAACAACCACCTCCTCATGAAGCCAAACTTCTTGATGAATGCTATCTCCCATAGAGAGGGAGATTAGAAAAACATCATCCACCAGCCCACACAGATGACAAGGTCTTTTGTCTACCTCAGGCTAGCATCTAACTGAAGAAATAATTCTCCCCAGAGAGCTCAGGCCTGTGTTCGCACAAGTTTCTAGTTTGAATTTAAGCTATATATGTCATCTGAGAACCCTGAGGGTGGCAAATCAACATAAAAGTTGTCCCAAGATGGTGATAGATTCTACATTAAAAACAGATATATAGATATATAGTCTTTGGAAAAAATTACCTTCTTAAAAAGATATAGGGTCCCATAAATCATAACTCAATAAAGATGAGCTCTCACACACACCCACACAAAGAATTACTCACAAACAGAAGTCAACAGCCACAACCAAAAACAAATGTAATGTTCTAAGGGCTTGGCTAATAGAATTAGTAAATATAGGTACAAAATTTAAAATAATTAAATAGAGGAATTTACTTTGATTTATACAATAAAATCTTAATTGGTAAGCTGAACAATAATTAAGCAACTGTAATGAGATCATTAATAAAGTGGAACATCAAATACAAGAAATTTACATAAATTAATGTAAAGATTGGGTTAGGATATATGAAAGAGAGGTAACGGGACAGTAAATATAGAATGAGAAATGCTGCTTATATATCTCTCACTTAAACATTGCTTCTGAAGAAAGCATTTTCCAGAATTGATAAAGTATGCTTCACCAGAATAAGAAGCTTTAGATTTCTTCATCCAAGGCAAGATAAAGAAAAAGAAATCCACATCTAACATAATAAATATGTGCAATGCTGAAAATCATAAAAAGATAATACCATTTGTTAACATAACACAGATTTATCAATGTCAACAACTGAAAAAAGAAAAATATTGAATAATGGATTCAAATCCTGAGAGAAAATAACTGTTTTTAAATCATGTACTGAATGGCGAAGAATGAGGTGAACAAAGAAGGATTCAGATAGACGTAATCTAAATGAATTTACCTTAACACTTAAGCATGTATTCCAAGAAGAAAAGGAAGTTAACCCTGGACCAAGTTTAGAGATACATAGGGAATTCTGAACAAAATCTCAGGAAAATATGAAGAAATCTACACAAATATCAACTATGTAAACTAATGATATTATTAAATTTAGTAAAGATGAATTTTAATGGAAGGATTAAATTTATAAGATATAATGGAAAATAATCCGAAATTAAAAGCTCTATCATTTTGGTATTTCACAAGAGAGTGAATATTAACTTTAGGCTCTAATATATAAAATATAAAATTTAATATATAAAATTTTAGAAGGAAACATTAAAAAATAGTTTTTAGTAAACCAAATTCTGAAACATATTATTTATATGTTTTTATTTCAAGTTTAATGGTGGTTCAACATTAGGAAAAAAAATATATACATATATACATATATATATATATTTCATCACCTTAGCGGATTTAAGGAACACAATTACCATTTCAATATAATTGTATAAGATTCAATAGCTACTTATTATTCCTTTTTTAAAGAGAAGAGATAGTACTTTCCTATAAATTATGAATTAAAGAGAATTTCCTTAACTGGCTAAAAGTATATCTTCCCAAAACCCATACAAAATTAATTAAGTGAGATGACATAAGAATTCTTATTAACATGAAGAAAAAGTCAATAATTCCTGATATTTATGCTTCAGTGTTGACATGGAAATTCCAACAAGCTCAGGGATACAATTTTAAAACAAAAAAGGTCTTACAGAATAGAAAGGACATAAAACTATCATTAACTGTCATTATTGATAAGATGACAGAATAAGTCTCTGGGAATCTACAAATAGCTCATTTAATTAGCACATGTTGATTACAGAAATATTCTTCTTTAGGGTGCAGGGATTTAATATCAAATACAAAAATCAGTTGTGTTCTAATATAAACACAAAAATACTAGAACATATAATTTTTAGAAAAAGAAGCTATTTACATGCCACAAATTACTAAATAAGTAGAAATAAATCTAATAAACTTCATCATAGGTGGGAAGTCTCAATCATAAAGATACCAGTCATCTCCAAATTTGTCTGTAAATTTAGTGCAATTCAAATAAATTTATACAAATCTTTAAATAGAACTTGGCAGAGATTCTAAAATTTAAATAGAAAAAGAGAGTTCCAAAAATATCTGAGGTCACTTGAATGCAAGCAGTGAGTCCAAATTTATAACATGACAGTAATTAAGACAGAGGATATTGGCACAAGAGAAACAGACAAAGGGAACAGAAGAACAAGTCCCCTTCAAATCCATGTACTTATGGAAACGTGATACAAATGAAATGATATAAAATATGATTATTTTTGTATTACTTGTCTTTAAATGATTGCTATTTTATGTGGAATAAATAAAACAATATTATATTTCCATCCTGCCATTCGTTAAAAAATAGATTTCAGGTTTATTAAAATCCTAAATTGAAAACGATCTTTTAAACTGTTACAAGTCAAATATGGGAGAATTCCTTTACACCATCAGCGAGGATGTCTCAGCTAACTGGCTCTGCTATAACAGAAAAGCACAGAGTGGGCGACTTAACAACAAACATTTATTTCTCACAGTTCTGGGGCCTAGAAGTCTGAGCTCAGGTTGTCTGGCTGGGCTGATGGTGAAGGCCCTCTTCTCATTTTATCCTGTTGTGGTGGAGAGAAAGAGAAGGCTAGGTCTCTTCGACTTACGAAGTCACTAATCCCGCTAATTATCTCCTCAACCCCTCTCCTGCAAATATCATCACAATAGTATTTCAACATATGGCTATTGTGGTGATACAAACATTCAATCTATAGCAATGAAGTAGAATATTTTAAACAACAAGTAAACACACACACACACCATTTCAGAAAAGACCAATTAAACCACACTTATATTTAAAATTTTGCTGAAGAGCCTCCCTTGTGGCACAGCAGTTAGGCGCTGAGCCACAGCTTGTATGCATAAATAAATAATTTTTTTTTTTTAATTAAGATTGGCCTCCCTGGTGGCACAGCAGTTAAGCATTGAGCTGTGGAGCTGTCAGCAGCGGTGACACGAGTTCTACGCCCTGACCGGGAGCTTCCTGCATGGCGCAGCAGACCTCTCCTACCTCGCTTGCTGCTCCCCTTAGCACTGTGTTTCCGTTGATCTGCCTGTTCTGCTCCCCACTCTGTTTCTGGTGAACCCTCTTGCTGCCCCACGCCTCTGGCCTGTACCCCAGCTTGTATGCATAAATAAATAAATCTTTAAAAATAAATAAATAAAATTTTGCTGAAGATGTATCTTTTAGAAAATTTTAGAAAATGACATATTTTGAACTTTCGTTGACTTATATAGACATCACAAATGTCTGTTCTTTGTAAACATCATACTAGACCCTGCGTGAAAGGCAAAGGCAACTAAAGCTGTGGCCTTGCCTCAGGAACTGAGAAGAAGGTATGGTGATAAAAGTATGTAGATAATTGTCATTTCGTAACTTCACTTTTAAATGCCTATTAATGGCAAAATTTGATATGCAGAAGAAATGGCAAAAGAGCTATATTTCTTGTGTTTTCGTTATCCATTAAACTGTTCAAACTATTAATGCTGATAAATAAAAAACGTGGTTCATTGTCTCTAGTGAAAATACAAATTGTCAGTTCCAGAAAATTGTTGACATATTATGGAAATGAAGCACCCTTGCCACTCAGAGACTTCTGGTAATAATTCAGTGTGCTTATTTTTAGAGAAGGAAAATAGTATCTCAGCTTTCAGGCATATTTCTAAGATAACTGGAGATGAACTATTTACAAAAGCCAGGAGCTAATATTATCGTCAACTGGGAAAACAGGAAGAATAATGCATTATTTGAAAAGGGACTCTAAAAGGGACTCTAAATTTCATACTGCAAGTGATTTTCAGACAGGCCCAACTTGTTTTCTACGCCTGGAATGCTTTCTTTCAATCCCAGACTTCTGAACATATTTTCAAACGACACCTTACAATTCTCACATCATATTTCCTGTAATAGGCAAAAAGAAATAAGATTTCATTCAAGGATGTAGATTAACAGAGGTTTATTTGATTTTTATATGAACAAAAGATACTTATTTGGATGTTAAATATAATTTCAGTAAATGTGATTATTAACCTGAATATTTTAAACTTTAAATATAACCCTGAGAATAATTCATATATTATCCATCTGAGGTTGGCATCTCCAGTGTTTAATTAACAGTGGTATTTCTCTAAGTCCTATTGTCCTTGCCAAGGAGAGATAACATGAGATACAGACCTTAAAAGATCTGAGATCTGGGACCTCCCTGGTGGTGCAACAGGTTAAGTCACAGCACTATGAAGCTATCTGCAGCCACTGAGTTTGATCCCCAATCAGGGAGCTTCCCACATGGCACAGCAGACCTCTCCTGCCTTGCCCACTGCTCCCCTCAGCAGTTCACTTCAGTAGATTTGCCTGATCTGCTCCCTACTCTCTCTCTGGTGAAACCTCTCACCACCCCACACCTCGGGCCTACACCCTAGTTCTTATACGCATAAATAAATAAATCCTAACCAAAAAAAAAAAAAAAAGAAGATCTGAGATCTGATTTGGGATCAGATTTGGTACTTAAACAGGGTGAAACTTCTGAAAGCATAAAGAAAACTTTGGTAAGATTTGTGAGGATTCCTGTGGGTGCGAATCCTACCAAGCCTTCAGTAATAAACCAAGTGCTGATGTCTGTCCTGTAGGGAAAATGATTTTCCACCCCAGAGTGTAAAATGAAAGATAAGTAAGAGCCTCTGGTTTTGCTCCTTTTTCATAATTTTCCGTGTCACTGTGATGTAGTGGGAAAAACAAGTTTTCTGGGTACCTCTGAGAGGAGTTTAAATTTTGGCTCACTCTTACGTGGTCTAGGGCCTTGGAAGTGTTTCATCTCTCTTTGTACTACTTCCTGTCTCAGTAAAGTGCTAATTAGATTCTCTACCTTTTAGAATGGTGAAAGAATTAGAAATAGCCTATCTTAGGCTGGCAATATATGGTAGTTGTCAGAATTAATTTTTGTTGATATTGTCTTTCCTCTTTGAAATTGTAGCTCCTCTGTCATTCTGAACTCCGTGCTTAATCAAAAGACAAAAGGTGCTCCCCAGACAGATGAGACATGAGATGTGAGTTAGAGCGATATGATGACGGCCACTGAGAGTTCCCTGTTGGCCGTGGTGTGTCTCTGAGAATACTTGGGGCCAACATCTGCTTTGTGTAAGCAAGTGTTATGAGGTCAGTGTGTTATCAAGAGAACCAACAAAAGAATCAGGACAAGTTCATTCCACCTTCATCTTGAAAACCTAGGCCATGGGACAGGTCACTGGATTTGCAGCGCAGTTGTTTAAAGCAAACAGCCCCTACTAACTGCTTGAACTCTCCAGAGCCATGATGGCATTGTTGGTCCCAGAAAATTGTTGACATATTGTGAAAATGACACATTCTTGACACTCAGAGACTGCTAGTGAGTTGGGGTTTTGGGGAACAGACCCAGAGTCTGAGGACCCCAGATAGGCTCTTTCTCCATTCTTGTCTTCGGTGAGGAAAGAATTCAAGGTTGAGACTAAAGTTACAAAAAAGCAAGAGATTTAGTGATAGATAAGAGGAAGGACAGGAAAGCTCTCTGATCAGAGAGGGGTCCCGAGTGAGTAGCCACTGAGGAGGTGAGAAGTACTTGCCTATATGGGTATAGTAGTCAAGGAGTGAGCGTTTGACCCTTGGGTGTGTCTTGCTGGTTGACTGAGCCTGTGGGGTCTCCTAGGCTACTGAAGCCCATTGAAGGTCCCCATGTTACCTAGCCTACTTCTCCAAAACCAGCTTTGACTCATTGCTACTGTGCTATTATGTTGGTTTTCTGAACATTCCATTTTTAATTGAATGGGAGTGGGGGAAGGCAGCACCCTCCTGGTCTGCAATTGTTTCTCTCAAGCTGATGAATGGACTTGGCACTTGGGGCACCCTGTTCCTACTGAATGCCTGTACCCATTTCCTAACTTCTTCCTTTGTGAGTAATAATTCATTGTGCCTTTTTTTTTATAGAAGGGAAATTTCAGGCATATTTCTAAGATAACTGGAGATAAACTATTTAGCAAAGCCAAAAGCTAATATTATTGTCAACTGGAAAAATGGGAATAAAAATGAATTTGTTGAATAGGTGAATTTTTTTATTTATCTTCAGATAATCTGAGAGTTCAAAATTACTTAGAGACATCTCTATTAAGAAAATCAGTTGAAGGGCTGAAGCCACGCTATCATTTCTATATTAAGTGAACAAAAGTAACAGGGAACTTCTATTTTCAGAATCAATGCAGTAACTAATACCAAAAGCTCCCACCCTCTTAAACAGCTTAGAAACTGCGTGAAAAATAGATGAAATCATTATCTCTGGCACTAAACATGCAGCCTCAAACTGGGATTCCACGAGAAATGGAATCAAGCAAGGTGAACATTACAATTGTTCTGGATTTCTGCTTGGATGCATTTGTGGACTCTCTCTGAGTCAGGGTAACCAAAGACTAACAGAGCAGTCTTACTGCTTTTAGAAAATTACAAACTTTAGAAAAAAATATAAGTGACTTGAAAATGTAACAGTAGAGAACATACAAACGAAGCATAGAAAGAGAGAAGACTTAAAATAATTTGAGATGAACAGCTTACTTAGTAAGTTCTGAGACCATATTATAAACTTCTCTTTATGAAAATTAACATTAGGAAAAAGGAAAGATAACCTGGGAGAAAATATATATTATGTGTATATATAGTTTTTCAAAGGAGTTACATCCAGAATTTTTAAAGAAATTTTGCAATGTTATTAGAAGACAATCTAATAAAAAATGGGCAAAATATTTTAACAAACTAATTATGTTATTAACCATATTAGGTAGGCACACAAATGATTAATAAGCCCATCAAAATATGATAAATGAATTAAAAATAACTAATAGGCCCTTGGAAAGGTGCTCAGCATCAATTAATCATCCGGAAAATAAAAGTTTTAACTACAGATACAATGTTTGAAGTTAAAAAGACCAGCAATTTCAAGTGTCGATAAAGACATGAAACTCTCACATATTACTGGTGGGAATGTAAATGGTACAACCACTTTGGAATATAGTTTGCAGCTTTTTATAATGTTAACATTATAACTCAGTAATTATACTCCTAAATATTAGCCCAAGAAATACAAAAACAAGGAATCATGTGTAGTCTTTTCCCCCCCAAAATTGTCCCAAACAGAAACAACCCAAGTGTGTATCAGTGTGTGATAGGGAGAAAAAAATTATGATAATATATATCCATTCCATGCATTACTTTGTAATAAAAAGAAATAAACTTTGTTTATGTATAACATCAAGGATAAATCACATACAAAAATATGCTATGTGAAAGGATCTAGACAAAAGAGTAAACATTGTTTGATTACATTGATATGTAATTCTAAAACAGACGGAACAATAATTGCAGAAAGCAGATTAGCTTTTGCAGAGTGAGAGTGCCATTATTGGGTATGGGGAGTAATTTCAAAGGGCAAGAAGAAATCTGGGGAATGATGGAAATACTCTCACTTGACTTCAGTGAAGGTTATATAGTTCTACACATGTGCTGAAACTCCCTAAACTCTTCCCTTAATGTTAGGTACTTTATGTTCTATAAATTATGCCCACATAAACTTGTTTAAAAAATAATAACCACAGAACATACATATTTAATGTTAATTGTATAGTTAGGGCTCTAAGAATGTTATTTATATAGTTAGGGCTCTAAAAATTATATAGTTAGGACTCAAAGTGTTAGGGAGAGAATTTTTTCCCGTGCTGTTTTTGCCATTTCAGGGAAGCAGGCTCATTTCTCCCTGGCAGACAGACAGGAATAAGAAGGAGGAAGATTTCCTTATCAAAAAGCCTTTCCAGCTGATTTCCAATTACTTCATCAGTTAGGAAGAAGTTTCTGGAAACCCCCAAGAACAGAGATCAAAGTCAAATCCAAGAGAAACCACTAATTCATGGAAAAAAAAAAACCTCAGAAAACCAGAATTGACTGAACAAAAATGAGTGCACAGGACCCCAAATCATGCTTCTAATCATCAGAGTTACTGAAGACATCTTTTTTGAGATTTTAAAAATCAAAAGGTGAGAACTGAGGTAATTCACCTTTGGAAAGAAGAGATGTTGACCATGGTGAAGGTCAGGCTGTGACCATCACCAAACTTGGAAACCCCAATGGCGAAGCCCTGAGAGGCTTGCAGTACACCATTAATGGGGTCATAAATCATATGAGGATGAAAATAGAACTCTTTCCCAGTGCTTCTTCTAGAAGGACGTGAGGAATTTTGTCACCAGAGAAGAAATTCTGCCATTGACAAATTAGCTGATTTAATAGACATAGGGCCGATGAGGCTAATTATTTAGAGTACATTTACTTACAGTTCTGATGTGAGTCTTGATTCTAAAGAGAGGTGCTATTTATCCATTGATTCCAATCACTGAATAGAAGCCACCTGCTGTAAAGTAAAGCAGGACAAGACTGAGTCATAGGTCTGAAACATGGCCCAAAGACATGCAGGAGAGTGACTTTGGAAAAGTCACCTGATTTATTTTGTTTCATTTGCCTTATCTGCAGTTCTTCATGGACTAGGCTGTGTAGAGAACCTGGAACCTGCAAGCTCCAGGAAGCACAGCACATAGGATGGTTAGGTGTCTGAAGCCTGAGGTCAAGGATGCTGGACTGCAAGAGCATAGTGAGGCATGCATCTCAGAACTGGTGTTGACAACCATGGACTTTCCAAAGACAACCACACGGGTGAGATGTGGATGTGTTGATTGGCGTAAATGTTCTGACCAGGTTGATAGTCAATGCTACCATTCAAGGTCATGGTGAGAATGAAACAGTAGTAAAAGTGCCTGTCATACTGGTTGGTGCAAAAGAACCTTGAGGAAAAAAACCCACTCCCCAAAAACTCATATGCTGCAGACCGAGCCCTAGTATCTTAGAGTATCTGATTTTTTTTTTCCTGTGGCAGATCAGACCTTCAAAAAGATAGTTAAGAGTAAGCTAATGGTGGAACTCCCTGGTGGCGCAGCAGTTGAGCGCTGTGCTGTGGAGCTGTCGGCAGCACGCGATGCGAGTTCGATGCCCGGCCGGGGAGAGTCCCACATGGCATGGCAGACCTCTCCTGCCTCGCCTGCTGCTCCCCTCAGCAGTGTATTTCTGATCTGCCTGTTCTGCTCCCCACTCTGTCTCTGGTGAACCCTCTCGCCGCCCCATGCCTCTGGACTGTACCCCACCTTGAATGTATAAATAAATAAATCTTAAAAAAAAAGTAGGCCAATGGGGGGTGGGGGGAGGTGACCACACTGACTGGTGTCCTTCTATGGAGAGAAAACTTGGACCCAGAGCTGTGGAGGGATCAGGCACACAAAGGAAAGACCATGTGAGCACACAGGAGAAGGTTGCTGTGTGCAAGTCAAAGAGAAAGACCTCTGAAGAACTCAGCCTTCCAAAATCTTGACCTTGGAATTCCCAGCCTCCAGATGTGAGAAATACTTACCTGTTAAAATCCTCAGCCTGTGGTATTCTGTTATGATGCCCAAGCAAACGAACAGGGTATTCCATGTGCACTGATTCAAAAAGATGAGCTACAAATTCAAGCCATGAGGAGTGGTATTGTCATAAATGGAAGGCAGCAAAGCACTCTCCTGGCATGGTGGGCTCTGTAATAATGAACAGAAAGAACATTCACCGATAGCCCCATCAGTAATCGACTAGAAGACTGACGCCCTATTCCTCAGAATGTTTTCAAGTCATATTCTACTTTGCCTTCTGGGAAGTCATCTAAGGAACAAAAGATTTGCATGAAAGATGAAATGCAGATTTTTTTTAATGAGATGCTCATGAAGTGTTATGACTGTAGAAGGAGGTGGGGTGCACGCATGTCTCCTAAGTCAGCCTCTAGCATGCCAGTGAACCCCAAACTGCTGTGACCTGGTTTGGCCAGTGGCCCCAAGATAGACATGCTTGGAACTTGAGAGTCCTCTCCATCTCTGTTAACAGAACAGTGAGCAGAGAGTTCTGCCTGACACATCAAGAAAAAAGAGGGAAGTAGCAAAAGAATACAAACCAACAACTGCCCTGCCTATATTTAGAGAAAAAGAAATAAGGTGGATTTCAGAATTCAAAAGAGGGTAGATTTCATGCTGATCTTTGGCAACATCCTAGAACAGAATTATTTCTGCTTGGAATGCCAGACTTCCAAAGGAGAACAAGAAGAATAAATGGGACAATTAGGCAGAGGACAGCTCCACTGAGAAAAGTGAAGTGAACAGGCTGGCAGTCACCTTGCTCCAAGGTTGCAGCTCTGTCAGGTTCTCTCCGGGGAGGGTGGAGAAGGTGGGGAGCAGAAAGGACGTCCCAGATTTCCCAGCACAATGGCGGCCCTGGATCGCTCAAGACAGCTCCCTTAGGGGAACGTCTGCTTCTGGTGCTTCTGCTCTGCTTGTGCCCCAGAGCGCTAATCATGTACATCAACAGCAGAGGCGGAACGGGGAGGCATCTGGCATTTTCCAAACTGAGCAAGGCCACTGAAAAAGCCACCTATCCATCATCTGCCCAGCCTGAGGGATAACTAATTTCTGTGAACCTGAGGGCTGTTCCTTCCGAGTAACGCAGGTGACAGAAGAATACAAATGACCTGTTTACAGATGTCACTGCCTCGCCAAGCAGCTGGCTAGGTGGGCAGCATGAAAACGTTGACAGATTTTAATATCTGGCTGTCTGGCCTTGAGAATGCTACACAGATTCACCCATGACTTTGAAGGATGTCATCTTTGTTCCTTAATCTTCCTACAAAATAAAGTTTAAATTAGCAAGGTAGAATGGTATTCCTTCATTTATTTCTTTCCTTCTCTTCAACAAATGTGGAGAGAGTCAGCTGTGTGCCAGTCACTGGAGTAGGTGCAAAGGATCAGGATGAGTCATTCCAGTTCCTTCCCTGGAGACAGTTAAGAAGCTGCCAGTACACCTGATGACTTAAGGTATATGAGACAGAGTAGGAGCATCTTCCTTTGCCTGGAAGGAGAGTGTTCAGGCTTCATGGATCTGAGACATCCACTTTTAAACATCCAAAGGGAGAAATTTTATAATCTTCAAGAAGACTGAGCAATCCATTCTGTCTTGGAAAGGGGGAACCTCAGATTCACAACATGCCGTAGCTTGTAGGAGATACACAAAGATACTCTATAGCCCTTGCTGGTAAAACAGTCCATCTCTCCTCTGACCTCACCCGCCAGAAGAGCTGCTGGGTGAGGAGGAGCAGGAGCACAGAACAGGGGTCTCAGACTGACCTGAGGAGACGTGAAGTCCCAGTTATTGAACTGGACTAGACTAGGGGATGGTGGGATGTAATTTTGTACTTGCAGTCTCATAGACAGGCCTGTCATTGCAGCCCGCAGAACGGCACTGGGCAGTGGAGACAGAGATTCAATGTCTCTGCTCCAAGTTTTGGCCATAAGAGTAGAAGACAGTACAGAGAAAGCTGAGAGCAAGATCTGAGTTCAGGCTTTTGCACTGCTTTACATTTGGACTCAGATCGTCTTGAGGCTGCCTTGCTACATGAACAAGGTAGCAGAAATCTTCTTTCATTCTCCCAGCTTTATTGAGGCATAATTGACAAATTTGTATATATTTAAAGTGTATGACAGGATGATTTGAAGTATGCGTGCTTTATGAACTGAGTGCTCCACTCAGCCAATTAACACAAGCATCACTTCACAAAGTTAATTTTCTTCTATGGGAGACTGGGGTGAGAATGCATAAGTTACCCACATGGCAAATGTGACATATATGCTGGAATATTACTTAACTATGTTCACCATGCTGTACCTTAGTTCCCAGAATTTATTCGTCTTGCTGCCCTCAAGTGGTTTAGGAAAACAGCTCAACTGGGCTACCTTAGGGGCAGGGGAGTCATATATCACCACAGATTGTGACTTGGGATACTATCCAGGCCTCTAAGAATTTGTGTTTATTCATAGGCGCTAGCTGCACACGTGCATGCGAGTGGTGTGTGTGTGTGTGTGTGTGTGTGTGTGTGTGTGTTTCTAATTTTTGTTTAAGTAGGGGGAGAATGATGAACCTTTCCTAGGCTGTCATCTCTGTTTTCAATTTTCGTCTCTCTGCTTCATCAGTCATCATATTTAATGGTTAATTTTATGTGTCAATTGGGTTAGACTATCATGCCCAATTATTTAATCACTCATCTAGATGACAATGTGATGGAATTTTGTACACATGGTTAACACCTACAATCAGCTAACTTTAAATATACACGATTCCCTTCCGTAATGTGGGTGGGCTTCATCCAGCCAGTTGAAGTCCTGAAAAACAAAATTGAGGCTTCTAAAAGAGAAGAAAGTCCTCAAAACAACAGAATCCACTCCTGCCTGATTTTTAGCCTGCTAGTCTTCCCTATGGATTTAAATCTTGCCAGGACCCACAAATACATGAGCCAATTGCTTAAAATAAATCTTATATTTATGTATCACATTGGTTTTATGTCTCTAGAGATTCCTGACTAATAGACCATACATTTGTTGAAAATTTTCATCTGCTGTTAGCTTCCTTTCCATTCTTTTATGGTTTATAACTCTTTAATAACCCTTTACTATTATTTTAATCGAGTCTTTCAAAGGAAACTGTATAGAACTCTGTGCTCGATGTTAAAGTGAAATTTAAGACCAAGACTACTTGTTTAGGTAAGATTTGAACCTCAAATTGCAAATGGGCTACTCTCACAATTTTTAAACTATTTCATGATCCTCATTATAAGTTTCTTAAAATATACTATTTATGTGAGAAGTGTGAAAGAGCAGGGCTAAGGGGAAAAATTCATAAAGAGATGCAGCATTCCAATTTCTAAATAAATTACTTTGATGTTTATATAGGAAAAAATGAGTTAGAAACACAGGTAGTCATAGGTACCATAATTCATCCAGCGTGGCCAACTATAATCAAGGAAAAGCAGATGGAAGCTTTGGTTTAGTTTGATGTGATGCCCTAAGGAAATCTCATTTTCTTGGCCTTTTATGCAAAAATCCAAGCATTTTACAGCAGTTTTTCCACATATATAATGTGTTCATAAGTAAGCATTAAAGTGTTAAAAAGCAAGTCATTAACAAAAATAGGCAATTAGTCCAGCTCCTGCTTGGTGAGCAAGCAAAGGAAAGCAGTTGATGGTCAACATAGAAAAGTGGACATTACTCAGTGATGGAAAGATGACTTTTAATATTTCAATCACCTGTGGTTTTTGTTTATCTGCTGAAAAATAGAAACCAATATAAATAAACCCTTTCACTTCATTAACCCAGAAAAAAGAAACCTTTCATCAACCAAGTCTCCCCTGAGTATATATAACAGCTGTGTCAGGAGTGTTTACAGGCATAGAAGAATATCACATATCAGTCTATTCCAGTATTACATGGATCTGTGCAGTAGCCAACAAGAAAAAGAAGTAGCTATGTAAGCTCATGGGTACCTCTTTATAAAAATTTAAAGACTGAAAATGTAGCTCTACAAAGATACTGACAATTTTGTGCAATATTGATAATACTAACAATTATTAAGTTCTTCCTATATAAATGACATTCTTCTAAGTGATTTTCATGCATTATTATGGTATCTTCTCATCTCTAATCTATTTGCTCCAGACTTTTCCTAGCACAAGGGGTCTCAATAGAGCATGCTTATCAGAACAGACCAGGTCTCACTTTATTGGACCTGTTTCATTTTGCTTCAGTTTTAGAGATATCATGATATGTCTGTGATTCTCCCATTGGTTTTTTATCTTGAACTTCCATTAACTCCATTCATTTGAGTTCACACATATGGAGACGTGCACCTTTCATTCTCCTTTATCCATTCAGCTTCAGACTTTTGCAGCCTCACTTACACTGCTTTCCAGATTGACTCTCAACATCAATTTAACCCTTAATTTTATGCTGCAAAAATCACTCTGAAGAATTACTGTTGAACTGATTATTATAGCAATTGCCATAATTTGGCATACCTGTTTCTTTACCTGCTTCTTTACTGATGAATTGACAAGGATTCTTTGATTGCCAAATACAAACTTAAAGTATTCCTATTCACTGTAGTGCACAAATTGTAAGCCATGTCTCTGCTTATAAGTCAGCCAGCATAGAAGTGACATGAAACAATCAAAAAGTCATAAAAAAATAAAATGTGCTGATTTTTATATAATCTTCCCCTATGGAAATCTCCCACTGCCATCTCCACTCAAGTCTGCTCCTGAATTCCTGTGGATTATGTTTCTTTTCTTGTTCTGTTCTCATGTACTGAGATTTCTCTGCAGGCACTTTGTTCATCTTGCATTTATTTATTTCTTCCAGTTAGGCAAGATATGAGATCTTATCAAAGTGGATTATTCAGTGGCTCAGCATCGTGACATGCCTTAAGTAAATATCTTCAAATGATAAATAATGATGGAATATTTGTCCTTAGTTTCTAGGCGGAGGTGGGAATAGGGATGTTTCCAGGAGGGATAGAGAGAAGCTCTAGCTCATTGTCCTGGTTTTGGACAAAATGTAAAGAGACGTGGGTGGCTGCTGAGTACTTTATAGGAACACTAGGTGGATTAGGATTTTTAAAATTCTTGCATCATTATTCCCTTCTTCTGTGCTCCATGATGACATTTGAAAGAATAGCACTTAGATGGCCAAAAAACATAGGGCGCAGGGACTCAGTTCTTGTCTTTAAATATTCCTATATGATTTAGTGTTGCAGTACCTCACATTCTAAAACATTCTAGTGAAAGTCTAGCAAGTAATATACAAGTATAGCTAGATACAGTCCCTGCTCTTTCATGTTTCTCCTTCATAGGCATTTAAGCAAATATGCCAGGTTTCCTTCCTTCCTTCCTTCCTTCCTTCCTTCCTTCCTTCCTTCCTTCCTTCCTTCCTTCCTTCCTTCCTTCCTTCCTTCCTTCCTTCCTTCCTTCCTTCCTTCCTTCCTCTC